>MU758630.1:3854-43340 GCA_026770625.1 Nicotiana glauca
AAATTCTCAAAACACCTCAAACAACTCCGGAAACCCAATTAAATCAAGGATTCAAGCCTAAGAACTTCAAATTCTAACCAAAAACGCTTTCGATCAAAAACCTAACCAAACCTCGCCCGAATGACCTGAAATTTTGCACACACATCCCAAAAGACATGACGGAGCTACAACAACTTCCGGAATTCAAATCCAACCCTCGGATCAAAAACTCACTATCGGACCGAAAACTTCAAAAATTCAAACTTCGGCATTTTAAGCCTAAATGAGCTACGGACCTCCAAATAACATTCCGAACATGCTCCCAACCTCAAAATCACCTAACAGAGCTAACGAAACCATCGGATTTCCATTTGGAGGTCGTCTTCACACTGTTCTAAATACAGACCATTTTTTAACTCTTAAACTCTCATTTAGGGACTAAGTGTCCCAAAACACTCCGAATCCTAATACCGAGCGTCATGACAAACCAAAATAGCAAAAATGAACTTAGGGAAAGCAATTAACAGGGGATCGGGGCGTAAATTCTAAAAACGACCGGCCGGGTCGTTACAAGTTAGGACCCCAAAGCATGTTACACTTGGTTTACTTGTGAACCTATTGATAGATTGACTTGCTTAAATCACATTAAACTAGTAAACGAATTTCAAAAAGGATTTAAACTTCACTTTCTTAAATTATTAAATGGGAATTGACTTTTCTTCGAAATTTTTTTCCATGATGACTTCTTGATTGACTGCCTGTGTGTCTTTATTTCCTGTTGGAGTGGGCCGAACGCCTCGGCAAATTAAATAGATGCATCTATGGTTCGCGTCGTGAGATCCTCGACAGTGCACAATTTATTTTCTGTTGGAGCAGGCCGTCGACCTCGACATGATTTGCGCATGCTTGTATTGCTACCTTGAACTTATTAAAGTTGTTATTACCTCTTCATGTCTTGAGAATATTTGGATAAATAATGAAAAAAGAAATTTGAAAACTCCTACAAAAGAAATAATTGTTTACTTGTTTCCTTCTATTGGATTAAAAATCATGTTTATAGAAATCCATGATTTAATGTATTATTGACATCACATTACTGGACCCTTAGTAAGTGTCGAAGTCAGCCTCTCGTCTCTACTTCTTTGAGGTTAGATGGGATACTCATTGGGTACACGTTGTTTTCGTACTCATACTACAATTCTGTGCATTTTTATTGCACAGGTTCATGTGTTACTAGTGGCCTATTGGGCGTAGCAGCATGGATGATTCTGGGACTAGGTGAGTTGCATTGTTCAAGGCGGCCTGCAGCTAGTATAGTCCCTTTCCAGCATAATATATTTACTTTCTGTCCACTATAATCCGAATGGATGTTCTATTTTATTATTGTCTTAGTAGATGCTATGTACTTGTGATACCGAGTTCAGTGATGATTTTTGAAATATTGTTGTATTAATTGCCTATTATTTAATTCGAATCGAAGCAGTTATCTTTCTTTTTATTTATAAAAATTAAAGGAAAATCTCAGTTTTCAAGATTGTTAAAAGGAGAACTTCAACAAGTAATTTGGTTGGCTTGCCTGACAGCGCTGCCAGGCGCCACCACGACCCTTAGTGGATTTTGGGTCGTGACATGAGAGATAAAACAAAATCAAGATATTCGCAATTTAAAGACTCACGGTCTTGCTCGACACCAACGTATAGATACTCGTCACCATGCCTATACGTCGTATTCAACAAGAAAAAAATAGCAAATAGGACATAACTCCTAATCCCTTAAGCTAAGGTTAGACCAAACACTTACCTCGAACTTTCATGGCCAACTCAATCCTCAACAACCGCCTTTCCTTTCAAATTTGGCTCCAAATCAATTGTATCTATACATATATGACTTCATAACATCAATAAATAGTAAATAATCCAATCCCAAAATTTAATTATAGCTTTTCCCTTATTTTTCTCAAAAACTAAAAAATCGACCCCTGACCCGCTTGGTCAAAACCCAAGGTTCAGACCAAAATCAAATTCCCCATTCACCCACGAGCCCAAATATATAATTTATTTTCAAATTCGACCACAAAACGAGGTCTAAATCAAGAAAAATCAAAAGGCCCTAACTCTACCCAAATACCAAATTTTCTACCTTAAATCACATGTTTTTTAGGCCTAGGATTTCAATAGATGTTGAAGGAAATGAAAGAAAATAAGTTAAGGATTACTAACCCCAGAGATTTTGGTGAAGAATCGCTTCAATGGTCGCCTAAGAGCTTGGAGAAGAATGGTTTTGTGAAATTTTTGGTGACTCCCGTAATGACACTATTCTGGAAATTTAAAATATAACTGGGCAAAATTGGCCTATGCGATCGTGGGAAAAGTAGTGCGATCACATAGAGTAAAGGGGGCAAGGCTCTGCGATCGCGAATAACAGTATGTGATCGCGTAGAAGAAATGATGAAGCTGGGCTAACATATTGCGATCGCGTAGGCTGTAATGCGATCACATAGAACAAAATATGGACCTCTCAGGCTAACACTATACGATTGCAGGAGGATCTACGCGATCGCATAGAACATAGATACGCTCCAATAATGAAGAATGGGCAACCGTGCAAGCTAACACACGATTGGGCTCAGAAATATCTTGCCTCACAAACTGATTGGCTAAAGCCTAAACATCCAAAGCAAGCAGCCTCTCACCGACCGAAATATAAGCAAGACTGCCCCATACAGGATGACTTCCTACTCAGAGCATCGTCCACCACATTGGACTTCACCGGATGATATAGAATGGTGATGTCATAATCTTTCAACAACTCTAACCACCTCCTCTGCCTCAAATTCAACTCCTTTTGCTTGAACAAATAATGAAGGTTTTTGTGATCCGTGAACACCTCGCATGCCATGCCATACAGATAATGCCTCCAAATTTTCAATGCGTGAACTATGGCTGCCAACTTTAAATCATGAACCAGATAGTTTTTCTCGTGAATGTTCAACTGCCTCGAAGCATAAGCAATGACCTTGCCATCCTACATCAACACTGCTCCAAGCCAACACGGGAAGCATCACAATAGACTATATAAGGCCCTGAACCCGTGGGCAAAACCAACACCGGTGCCGTAGTCAGAGCTGCCTTGAGCTTCTGAAAGCTCGCCTTACACTCATATGACCATCTGAACTGGGCACCTTTCTGGGTCAACCTAGTCATCGAGGCTGCAATAGATGAAAACCCCTCCACGAACATTTGATAGTAGCCTGCCAACCCCAAGAAACTCCGAATCTCTGTAGCTAATGCTGGTCTAGGCCAGCTCTTGACTGCCTCAATCTTCTTTGTATCCACCTGAATACTCTCTACTGATACAACATGAATTAGAAATGCAACTGAGCTCAACCAGAATTCACACTTCGAGAACTTAGCATATAACTGACTATCCCTCAAAGTCTGAAGAACCACTCTAAGGTGTTGCTCGTGCTCCTCCTGGCTATGGGAATATATCAATATATCATCAATGAACACTATCACGAATGAATCCAAATAAGGCTTGAACACTCCATTCTTCAAATCCATGAAAAATGCTGGGGCATTCGTCAACCCGAATGACATAACCAAGAACTCATAATACCCATACCGAGTGCGGAAAGCTGTCTTAGGGACATCGGATGTCCATATCCTCAATTGATGGTAGCTTGATCGCAAGTCAATCTTGGAAAATACCCTGCCACCTAGAAGCTGATCGAACAAATCATCAATCCTCGGCAGTGGATACTTATTCTTGATTGTTACCTTAGCTTGTTCAATTGCCCATAATCAGTACACATTCTCATTGACCCATCCTTCTTCTTGACAAATAACACCGGTGCACCCCAAGTGAGACACTGGGTCTAATGAAACCTTTCTCAAACAAATCCTGCAACTGTTCCTTTAACTCCTTCAACTCCCGCGAGGCCATATAATACAGCGAAATTGAAATGGGCAAAATGGCCAGAGCCAAATCAATGCAAAAGAAAATATCCCTGTCGGGTGACATAACCGGCAGGTCTGAAGGGAATCCCTCAGGAAACTCACGAACAATGGGCACAAAATCAATAGAAGGAACCTCAGCACTAGAATCGCGAACATATGCCAATTAGGCCCAACACCCCTTCTCGACAATACGGCAAGCCTTCACATACAAGATAACACTACGGGTAGAATGACCAGGAGTCCCTCTCCACTCTAAATGAGGCAAACCCGACAAAGTTAAGGTCACAGTCTTGGAATGACCGTCAAAGATAGTATGGTAAGGTGATAACCAGTCTATCCCTAATATGACGTCGAAATCAACCATATCTAGAAGAAGCAAATCTACACGAGTCTCAAGACCTCCAATCACCACTATATATGATCAATGAACACGATCCACCACAATAGAATCACCCACCAGCGTAGACACATAAACAGGGGCACTCAAAGAATCACAAGGCATGACCAGATACGGCACAAGATAAAACCGAAACTCCTCTACCATAACCCAGAACAGTACATGCACCTCCACCTCCAATACCTTTACCTCCACCTCTAGCATCTCTACCTCCACCTCTAATACCTCTACCTCCGCCGCTAGCTGACTGAGCGGGCTGGACGAATCCCTCAATAAACCTCCCCACTCTCTCTCACAGTGGGAAGTATGATAAGAGCATGACGAGCCAAGTCAATAAATTTGATCTCGTTCTAAGTAGCAGTCATGGAACCCTGCAGGAGACACTCAAACTACCTCCGATGCACCTCTCTCTGAGTGATGGGGAGAAACTTCTCTAGAAATAGCTACGTGAACTGTCCTCAAGTCAAAGCGGACGACCTCACTAGTCTAGACAACCAATAATATCTCCAACAGGTCTTGGCGGATCCAGACAAGAAAAAAGTAGCAGAATCGACCCCTTTAGTCTTAACTATCCCCATGTTTCTGAGAACCTCATGACAGCTATCTTGATAATCCTGGGGATCCTTAGCCAATGCACTGCTGAATGTAATAGTGAAGAGCTTGGGGAAACCTATCCAACCTTCGCAAAGACTCCGAAGACGTAGCTGATCTATCACCGGTCTGTGCTGTTGCTTTGCTGAAGAAGAGGTAAATTACCTTGACATTCGTGAAAGAACAAAGTAGAAATCTAATTAGCATTGAGAAACAAATCAGCACGATAAGAAAGAACAAATGTGAAATTTTCCTAACTCTGTAGCTTCTAGGAGATAAATGCAGACATCTCCGTATCGATCCCTCAGACTCTACCGAGCTTGTCTGTGAGTTGTGAGACCTATGCAACCTAGAGCTCTTATACCAACTTGTCACGACCTAGATTTTTCACCCTCGAGAGTCGTGATGGCGCCTACTCGTGAAAGCTAGGCAAGCCATAAATCTTGAAACCATTAGCCTCTTTCATGTTAGTTCACTTTTAACCAATTAAATTAACAGGGAATAAACAATTAAATAAAAGCAGAATATGAAATTTAGGGGAAGTCTTAAATAAATATAAAGCCAATTATCCTGAAAACCAACACATGCCGCTAACAAGAACATGGTGTCACAACATTCACAGACTACTAAGAGTGCTACATACAACAGTTCAAAAGAAATAAATACTGTTTTTATCAAATACATGATATAACAGGATACAAAATAAGATAAAGGAGACGTCGGGCCTGCGAACGTCTGCAAGGCTACCTCGGGGTCTTGTGGACTGAAGGCTGGCTCCCGAACTACTGCTGCTGTCTGGTACCTGGATTTGTACAAAAGAGCATAGAGTGTAGCATCAACACAACCGACCCCATGTGCTGGTAAGTGTCTGGCCTAACCCCGGCGAGGTAGTGACGAGGCTAGGACCAGACTCCAATTAAACCTGTGCAGTTATATAATAAATGGAGGAGAACTAAACAGGTAATAAGCAATTAAAACTGGGGAAGGGAAACATGTTGCGGGGGTGACAGATAAACAAAATATCAAGAACAATAAGGAAACTGTAATTTAACTTCTAAGATGGGTAAAGAGAAATAAAAGCAATTTCCACTTTCAACTTCATCTTGTTGCATGCGTGCAACCCGATCCCATTTCTCATATCTCGTGGTAGGCGTAACACCCGCTCCCATTTCATTATATCTCGTGGTAGGTGTACCACCCGCTCCTATTTCGTTTTATCTCGTGGTAGGCGTACCACCCACTCCCATATATAATATTGTTGCGGCGTGCAACCCGATCTATATATATAATATTGTTGCGTCGTGCTACCCCATCCATATATAATATTGTTGCGGCGTGCAACCCGATCCATATATAATATTGTTGCGACGTGCAACCCGATCCATATATAATATTGTTGAGGAGTGCGACCCGATCCATACATAATATTGTTGCGACATGCAACCCGATCTATATATAATATTTACAATTATCACAAGAGTCCCGACAAGGGATCAATAAGGTCTACACTATCCTAGAAATGGAGAAACTGCTATAACCAGACTTGTTCCAACATCTAACTACCTCGACGATAACCAAACTTGTTCCAACATCTACATACCTCAACTGTAATCAAACTCATTCCGACACCTAACTACCTCGACGATAATTAAACTTGTTACGACACCTAACTACTTCAGCTATAGCAAATCTCATTTCAACATCTAACTACTTTAGCTATAACCAATCTCATTGCAACATCTAACTACTTTAGCTATAACTGAACTTATTACAACACCTAACAGAAGGAACCATCAACCTAAGTATCTGTAATATCAGCTAAGATCACGATGCAAGGGAACCACAACTCAACAATAGACCGGCAAAGGGGCAATATAATGATCTCTTCTCTTTCTCACTTTTACTTCATAGTTCACCTCACAACTCGAGCAAATGCTCTAGAGTTTTAATTATCACTTATACTTTCACAATTTGTTACACAACTGGAGCCATTGCTCTTTAATGCTCATAAGTCACAATTCTTTCCACAACTTTACACAACAAATAGGAATCATCACTAAGGCATGAGAGATACAACAAAATCAAGAAATTAGCAATTTAAAGACTCACGGTCATGTTAGACACCAACGTATAGATACTCATCACCACGCCTATACGTCGTATTCAACAAGAAACAAATAGCAAATAGGGCAAAACTCCTAATCCCTCAAGCTAAGATTAGACCAAACACTTACCTCGAACTTCCACGGCCAACTCAATCCTCAACAACCCCTTTCCTTTCAAATTAGGCTCCAAATTAATTGTATTATACATAAAGACTTCATAACATCAATAAATGCTAAATAATCCAATCCCAATATTTAATTATAGCTTTTCCCTCATTTTTCCCAAAAACTGAAAAATCGACCGCGAGCCCGCTTGGTCAAAACTCGAGGTTCGAACCAAAATCAAATCCTCCATTCACCCACGAGCCCAAATATATAATTTATTTTTAAATTCGACCCAAAAACGAGGTCTAAATCAAGAAAAATCAAAAGGCCCTAACACTACCCAAATACAAAATTTTCTACCTTAAATCACATATTTTTTAGGCTTAGGATTTCAATAGATGTTGAAGGAAATGAAAGAAAATAAGTTAAGGATTGCAGAACCTATGTGCTTTTATACTTTAAACCGCTTCAATGGTCGCCTAAGAGCTTGGAGAAGAAAGGTTTTGTGAAATTTTTGGTGAATCCCGTAATGACACTGTTCTGGAAATCAAAAATATAACTGGGCGAAATTTGCCTATGCGATCACGGGAAAAGGAGTGCGATCGCATAGAGTAAAGGGGGCAAGGCTCTGTGATCGCGAATAGCAGTATGCGATAGCATAGAGGAGATGATGAAGCTGGGCTAACATATTGCGATCGCGTAGGCTGTAGTGCGATTGCATAGAACAAAATAAGGACCTCTTAGGCTAACACTATGCGATCGCAGGAGGTTATATGCGATCGCATAGAACAAACTGAACCCATGAAACTTTACACTATGTGATCAAAGACATAGCTATATGTTCGCATAGCACAAAAGGCTGGACAACAGCAGACTGTAGTTTCTGCAATTTTTTCTAAGCCTAAAACTATCACCGAAACACATCCGAATCACACCCGAGAACTCGGGGCTCCTAACCAAACACATGCACTAACTCAACAACATCATACGAACTTAATTGTACGATCAAATCACCATAATAACATAAAAAACAATGAATCAAGCCTCAAAATCAAGAGTTTTTCCAAAAACTTCATCAAGTTTCAAATTTAGGATTTCAAGTCCGAAACACGTCATACGACGCACTAACCAAACTTTATAGAAACATCCTAAATCATATATAAGACCTGTACCGGACGCCGGAACCAAAATACGTGCCCGATACCAACACGTTCTAATCAAATTTCATTTCTATTTTCCTTAACAATTTCAAAAAAATAATTTCCTTTAAAAATTCATTTCTCGGGCTCGGGGCCTTAGAATTTGCTTCCGGGCATACGGCCGAGTCCCATATTTTTTTACGTACACTTTAGAACTGTCTCTCACACCTCCTTTTTACCTACACCCGCAAGGGTATAAAGGAGTTTTTCCAATTCAAGGACAATGGAAACGGGATTTATTATTAAAAATTCAGAGTCGCCACTTGGGAGATTAATGGTGTCCCAAGTTACCGGTTGAATCCTGAATGGAGGAAGAATTGACTCTGTTTAACAGTCCGCGAACCAGAAATCCGAATAAGGAATTCTGTTAACTCGGGAGAAGGTGTTAGGCATTCCCGAGTTCCATGGTTCTAGCACGGTCGCTTAAACTGTTATAAATGGCTAAATATCTGATTTTAATACATGTTTTCAACCTATGTGCTTTTATACTTTAAACCGCTTTCATTATTATTTTTAAAGAGAATTGCAACGTCGTGAAAACATGTCTCGAACCACGTCACATAAATGCACACGTAATTTTTGACACATTTCAACTTCGTTGGGATTTGGATTTGGGTCACATAAATGTGCACCCGAGTTTGGGAAGGTAATATTATTAAATGTCGGACCTAAAGCAACTAGCGTATTATTAACTTTGCGGGAGGCCATGAAATTCGCTAAATGGAACGTCCCAAGGTCTAAATATTTTTTATAGAAAATAATTAAGAGGGCCACACTATTTGTGATTTTATTTGGCGCGGCGCATATCGTTTATTTTAAAGGATACCCTGAAAGGACTATAATTCTTTTATGAATGATTATCTCTACAATCCAATTTAATTTCATTAATACTTGCTTGAATAGTCCAAAACTCGTATTTCGATCATCAGAACCTATGGTGGATTGAGCTTTTGTCACATTGGGCCTCAAATCAGACCAAATAAAAAGAGAAATCAGCCTAAGTCCTGAGGGGCCACTCAAACATCCAGGGTCAGCACCAGCCAAAACGAGGTGATATTTACAATTGGGCGGGGCTGCACATCAGCAGAAACTGTGGCCTACATTACTCAGAAATAGGCTATCAAGCCTTGATCCATTAGCAAACCCCAACCAAAACTGGACCTTAATCGAATTTAAAAGGAAGGTTGCTGAAATTACTTCAGGTTATTCAAATTGTATTCAATACTTGTTGCAAATACTTTTAGAAACAGAGAAGTGCTGATTAAACTAAGGTAATTACTAATTATAGGAAAATATCAAACTCAAAATAAGCAATAATGGATATGCTCAAACAGGCTCGTGTACATGCTCAAAATAAGCAATTATAGGAAAATATCAAACCTAATGTTTCATACTACATTCCAGTAGTGATTTCCCCGTGAATGATTTTCAAGTCCTTATTCTGCTCTAACTTTAACCTATTAGACTAGCATGATACATTATTCTACTAACACTTAGTCATGTGAACTGATTTCAAATCAACACACTATTAAACGGAATCAAATTCAAGGAATGAGGAAAATAGTCCAAATGATCAAGTACAGTCCTTATTAGTTACAATGAAATATAACAAAGCATTCAAATCAGCTGAAATCTTCGACACGAGCCATGTATCAACTTCATTTCAATTGCAACTGCAGATCTACATTGAGATAGATTTCAGGATATGTACCTGGGTATTAGACCACAATAAAATGAAATAGGAGTCAGCAATAGCAGACAACAAACAACAATGTTAAACAGCAGCAACAAGGAGCAGTTCTAGAACCAAAACAGCCTCACAAACCCAGAAATGAACCCAGTAATTAACACGTCCAGTGAACAGCCACAATAACCAGCTCGAACAGATCAGATTCACTATGGAATTGACTCAAAAAGCTTTTAAACCTCAATTACTGAACAAAACAGGAAGTTCAAACCATTTGTGGATCCCAAATAAGCTAGAGATTGCAATTAGGAGCTGGAATTCGGAACTGATTTTAGGAAATTCAATGTAACAGTATTTTTGAGGGGTTTTTGTGCTTTTTTTTTTTGGTTTTTCTGAGGATTTTTAGATCGAAAGTGAACTTTCTAACTTTGAAGTTTCAGATTTGGTATTTGAATTTCAAATTCAAATTTTCAGATTGCTCAAAACTTGTAGAACACTTTTGGGGGGATTTTTTCAGAGGCTAAAACTTTGCAAATGAAGGCACCAAGCATGCCTTTTTATAGGCAAAGCCTAGGGCTCTTTCAGATTTTCTATTTTGCCCTTTAGTCCCTCTTTTATTTTCAAATTTTAACTATTTAGTCCTCTATTTCTTGACTTGTTACTCAAGTTACTGCACTATATTTTTGTAATTATAACTAAAGCCCTATTTAGAAGGTCCTAGAAGATTCTATTTTCAACTATAATATTCTTTCCCAATCCTGAGTACCCAAACCACCCCTAAACTTGCTTTGAAATTACCAAACTAGTATTAAACTAAACCTCACCCTCTTTCAGCTATAACCAAACAATCCACTTGACTAAGGCTAAAATTTAACTAAATCAAATTGCAGTAAATAATTAGGGATCGCTTAGGTGAATTAAACAGAAAATCAAACCTATCAGAAAAGACTTAAATTGCACATGAAGACTTAGAACAATATTCAATTAACTTGAAGAACATTAAACGAAACAGCAAAAGTTTAAACTAAAACCCTGAACATGCTTAACCCCAAATTTAAAGAACTCAGTCACAACTAAATTAACGAACAAATTATTGCTATTGATAAAAACAAAAACAACCAAATAAGAAACAGACCAACACACTGATTTAGATGAATTGATAAAAATGAGAAAAAATAAAAATCAAATCCTAAATTGATTAATCAGGAAGAAGTGACCATCGTGAAGAAGTAACTAATTTGAAAAAAAAAAGAAAACACTTACTCAGTGGAATCCTAAGGTTCTGCCGCTTTATCATATTTAAAATACAAGTGACTCCGGCGAGATTTGAAGGTCACTAACGATGAATTAGGAACGAGGGAAGCGAGGAGATCACGTGGTTTGAATTTAACGGGATTTGGGGAATTTAGGGTTTTGGACCGGGATTTTGATCCAAGATTCGAAAAGTTCCACCGGGATTTGAGGGGTTTGGAAAGAGGAGAAGAAGGTGATTTAAGGGTGTAATTTTGGACGGGTTTGGATCGTATCGCTGCCATGGGCGGCGGAGGCGGTGGTACTTTCTGGAAGATTCGCCAATTTTAGTTGGTATTTGGAAGAAACCAACTAGGGATTTATGATGAGGAGAAGAAGATGGTGCTATGGTGTGTTTTTGGGGTCATTTGGTGACCGGCCGCCGCCGTGAGGCGATTTTCGGCGGCGGCGGACGGAGAAGAGGTCTCTAGGGTTGATGGGGGTTGTGGGAGACGATGGCTTGGTGGGGTGGGCACTACCGACCATTTTTTATCAAAAAACCTCGTTAGTTCTCATCCGTTGGATGAGGACAATCAAGGGCCAAGATTCAAGGGTAAAAAATGACGTCGTTTTAATTAAATGGGGAGTGGACCGGACTGACATGATTTGGGCCTGATTGGAACAGGACTTTAACTTGGGCTGGGGTGTTTAATTAGAAAAGGCCTAATTGTGGGTCTTTTATTTAAGAAAGCCCCCTTTTCTTGTAATTTCTTTTCCTTTTCTTTTCCAAATTAATCTAAAAGCCCTAGATTAATTCCAAAAAATCAAATTAATTATCCCTAATAATTATCCCAAACTAATCCAATATCAAGTTAAATGAAAACTAGCGATATTCAAAACTACAAATTAAACAATGCCAAAACCACTATTTTTGTAGTTCCTGTTGTATTTTCGTAAAACTCCTAATTACTAATTAATTCCCAAAATATGTAAAACTACACCCTAAATGCAATGAATATTTTTTAATATTTTTTTATTAATTAAAATGCAAAAAAAAAATACAAACAATTAACACAAAATATCACAAAAATCTACAAAATTGCAAAATAATGAAAGAAATTATTTTGTTTGAATTTCCGGGAATAATTCATAGAGGGCAAAAATCACGTGCTCACAGCTGCCCCTCTTTGCTCGGAAACGCGAAGAGTTTTCGTGCAAAGATAAGTGAGCGGATACGAGCGATTTTTGCCCATTTGAACATTCCGTGTGAAGCATTTTTGAAAGATTTGACTGTACCCTACTTCGGAGGTTGCCTACATATCCTTGGCAAAAAAGGAATCAGGTCAGTGTAGTTCGGGAATGTCTGATAGCTGGGACTACCATAAAGCTATGATTTCACTGTTGCTGCTGCTGCTACTACTGCTTGCTGATCTCCCTTATTACACCATGTAAACAATAAATGAAACTAGTCTAAGCTATGATCTACGAATTACAAAAATCCTATCTATATCTTCAAACATGACCTTGCATTTCTTGTTGCCTTGTTGTCTTGTGTTCTCTCGGTGAAATCCATTGTTGCTGCTTCTAATTTGTAAACTGATATGTTTTTCCTTTCCTTCCGACTGCTGCACTTGAATGTATTCCTCTGTTATACGGGCGGGCTCCCGACTTCAAAACTTGAAAATATATGCCTCTGTTATACGGGCGGGCTCCCGACTTCAAAACTTGAAAATTTATCCCTCTGTTATACGGGCAGGCTCCCGACTTCAAAACTTGAAAATCCATGCCTCTGTTATATGGGAAGGCTTCTGACTTCAAAACTTGAAAATATATGCCTCTGTTCTACGGGAGGGCTCCCGACTTCAAAACTTGAAAATATATGACTCTATTATACGGGCGGGCTCCCGACATCAAAACTTGAAAATGTATGCCCCTGTTATACGGGTGGGCTCCCGACTTCAAAACTTAAAAATGCATGCCTCTGTTATACGGGCGGGCTCCCGACTTCAAAACTTGAAAATATATACTTGAAAATATATGCCTCTGTTCTACGGGCAGGCTCCTGACTTCAAAACTTGAAAATATATACCTCTGTTCTACGGGCGGGCTCCCGACTTCAAAACTTAAAAATATATGCCTCTGTTATACGGGCGGGCTCCCAACTTCAAAACTTGAAAATGCATGCCTCTGTTCTACGGGCGGGCTCCCGACTTCAAAACTCGAAAATATATGCCTCTGTTCTACGGGCGGGCTCTCGACTTCAAAACTTTAAAATATATGCCTCTGTTCTACGGGCGGGCTCCCGACTTCAAAATTTGAAAATATATGCCTCTGTTATACGGGTGGCCTCCCGACTTCAAAACATGAAAATATATGTCTCTATTATACGGGCGGGCTCCCTACTTCAAAACTTGAAAATATATGCCTCTGTTATACGGGCGGGCTCCCGACTTCAAAACTTGAAAATATATGCCTTTGTTATAAGGGCGGGCTCCCGACCTCAAAACTCGAAAATATATGCCTCTGTTCTACGGGCGGGCTCCCGACTTCAAAACTTAAAAATATATGCCTCTGTTATACGGGCGGGCTCCCAACTTCAAAACTTAAAAATGCATGCCTCTGTTCTACGGGCGGGCTCCCGACTTCAAAACTCGAAAATATATGCCTCTGTTCTACGGGCGGGCTCTCGACTTCAAAACTTTAAAATATATGCCCCTGTTCTACGGGCGGGCTCCCGACTTCAAAATTTGAAAATATATGCCATTGTTATACGGGCGGGCTCCCAACTTCAAAATTTGAAAATATATGCCTCTGTTATACGGGCGGGCTCCCAACTTCAACACTTGAAAATACATGCCTCTGTTATGCAGGCGGGCTCCCGGCTTCAACACTTGAAAATTTATGCCTCTATTATACGGGCAGACTCCCGACTTCAAAACTCGAAAATATATGCCTCTGTTATACGGGCGGGCTCCCGACTATAACAACTCAAAAATATATGCCTCTGTTCTACGAGCGGTCTCCCAACTTCAAAACTTGAAAATATATGCCTCTATTCTCCAGGCGGGCTCCTGACTTCAACAAAATGGACAAAACAAAGAAAATTTCTGCCCTAGTTTGGAAGTTGATTAATGCTTGTTTTTCCTTTATGGAGAGTTTCTCCGAAACAACCGAACTTTTCTGCCCCTGTTTCAATCAAAGAAAATTTGTCAGTTTAAAATGGTGGTTAGTTGATGGCATTCTCATTGAAGGTCTTTCCGTTGCATTGTTTTGTTTTGACTGACTTCCTCGAACCGGCCCTGAACCGCTTGACTTTCTGACTGACTTTCAAACCACATGACCTTCAACAACCCAAGTGTTCTATACCCATGCCGTTGTTTCACACCTCTGACCCCTTTATCTGAATTTTGCATTTCCCATGACATTACCCAATCATTCCACCGGTGAAACTTCCTGTGATTCCCTATATTCCATCTTTTATCATGCTGTCTTTAACATGTTCTGACCACGCTGTGCTTTGCAATTTTGGGAACTGGTAGTGAGCTTTGAAATCCTTTTTCACTTTCTTTGAACTAATATTAAAACATCTTTAGACAGATAAACCCCAAAAGAAAATGAAATGCAATGATATTACGATTTAAGCATACGAAGAATCCAAAACCGGATGACTGCTAAAAAGAGAAGGAAAAGAAACTTATCTGACCGGAACAGCTGGTACCAATGGTCGTGACATGCATTTCGGACTAATCGGCCCAATCTGTTCAACCAATCAACTTCCACTTGCCATACCTCGTTGTTGATCACTTTACCCAAACCTTGACCTTGTTCATCCTGCGGTGCCATAAAACAGTTTTCCACCAACAGACCTCTCTCATTTGTTCGCTTTTAACTCACTTTCGCCTCAAGGTGCCTGTGAGGGTTTTCACCAACAAGACTCTCTCATTTCAATTTTTCTCAACTCACGTCGCCTTACGGTACCTGTGAAAGTTTTCACCAATAAGACTCTCTCATTTTTATTTCTCTCAGCTCCCGTCGCCTTACAGTGCCCGTGAGGGTTTTCACCAATAAGACTCTCTCATTTTTATCTTTTCCTGCTCGGACCAGAGTGTTGCCCCTATCATGAATTACCTTTACCTGCTTGACTTGGCATTTCTTGAAGACTGATCGGAAGGTCTTTCTTTGGACCGTAATGTGGGATTTTGGACGAGGTTAGAAAGAAAAGGTATAAAAGTCTAAAAAATAATTCAAAACGGGTTAAAATTACAACTTTCGGAATCAGATCTCTCACAACAACTACAACTTCTGCCCCAGTTTCTTGCATGGGGACCTTTGGATTTTTTTTTCGGTGAGACTAAACCTCAGAGAGAGGCTGCCTACGTACCCTTTCGGGATCAAATCAAACGTAGTTCAGGTCATCGTAATTACTTTGTTGTGATTTTTCTTTCTCCTCTCCTTCTTTTTGTTTTTCTGTTCTTCTTTTCTTTTTCTTTTTCTTTTTCTTTTTTTTTTCATTTTTCCTTTTCTTTTCTTCTCATTTTCTTCCTTCCCTTTTTTTCTCTTTTCCTTTTTTTTCTTCTTCTTTTCTTTTCTTTTCTTCCTTCCTTGTTTTTTTCACTTACTGTTCCTCCACACTTGCGTTTCTGAATTGTGCCATTGATTCCGAAAGAGGGATATGAAATAAAATAAACAAGGCTCAAAGGGGTAACAAAGGATAAAGTGTTTAGATAGCAGAACAAAACGCCTTCGTCATTTCAATCTTCAAAATATGCCGAATACAAACAAATACAATTAAACAAAGAAATCATACATAGTATCTTTTGACCGTATCGGAATTGATAGCCATTTTTACACATTTTCCTTCCACATCTGTCAAATATAGTGCACCATTAGACAACACTCTGGTTACAACAAATGGCCCCTGCCAGTTTGGGGCGAACTTTCCTTTTGCTTCAGCCCAATGAGGCAAAATACGTCTCAGCACTAACCATCCTACTTCAAACTTCCTCGAACACACTTTCTTGTTGTACGCTCTTGCCATTCTTTGTTGGTACAATTGTCCATGACACGCTGATGCCAATCTTTTCTCATCGATCAAACTCAACTATTCCGGGCGGGTTTTCACCCATTCATCATCATCGATCTCAGTCTCCGCGATAATTCGAAGGGACGGGATCTCCACTTTTGTGGGTATTACTGCTTCGGTGCCATACACCAATGAATAAGCAGTCGCCCCAACTGAAGTTCGAACAGTGGTGCGGTACCCCAACAATGCAAAACGCAGCTTTTCACTCCACTATCTAGAACCCTCTACTATTTTCCGAAGTATTTTCTTTATATTCTTGTTGGTCGCTTCAATCGCACCATTTGCCTTAGGGCTGTATGAGGTAGAATTGCGATGGGTAATCTTGAACTGCTCAGATGTCTCTTTCATCAAATGACTATTGAGATTAGCTCCATTGTCTATAATGATCACCTTTGGAATCCCAAACCGACAGATAATGTTTGAGTGCACAAAATCCACCACACCTTTCTTGGTTACGGACTTGAATGTTTTAGCCTCTACCCACTTGGTAAAATAATCTATAGCCACTAAAATGAACCTGTGCCCATTTGACACTGCTAGTTCAATTGGCCCAATGACATCCATGCCCCATGTAACAAAAGGCCACGGTGCGGACATCGTGTGTAGTTCTGATGGTGGAGAATGAATCAAATCTCCATGCACTAGGCACTGATAACATTTGCGTACACTACTACAAAAAAGACCTTTAGCGGCAATACAAAATAGCTTTAGCGGCAATAACTATAGCCGCTATATCTTTTACCAGCCATTAGTCTTTTGCCGCTGATGCTGGGGTCGGCAAATGCTTTAGCGGCATTTGTCGCAAAAGCTGGTAAAAGGTATGGTTTATTGCCGCTAAAAATTATTATCTTTAGTGGCAATTGTTTGCGGCAATTATAATGACTACTAAATTCAATCCAAAACCGCCAACTATATTTCTTTAGTAGCTATTTTTATTACTGCTACATTCAAACTAATTGCCGCTAAACGTTCGTATATCTAACGGCAATTGTTTGTGGCAATTATAATGGCTATTAAATTCAAACCAAACGGCTAATTATACTTCTTTACCATCCATTTTTATAGCTACTAAATTCAAACTAATTGCTGCTAAAAGTATGCATCTCTAACGGCAACTGTTTATGGCAATTATAATGGCTACTAAATCTAATCCAAACGGCTAATTATACTTATTTACCATCTATTTTTATAGCCACTAAATTAAAAATAATTGTCGCTAAAAAGTCCGCATCTTTAACATCAATTAGTTTGCCCTTTTAGCATCCATTTTAATAGCTAATATGTTTAACTAAATTGCCGCTAAAAATCAATATCTTTAAAAGTCACTAGCGATAATATCAATAATTTGGCAACAACTAATAATAGTTACTACATTTCTATAAAATATGACCCAAATAATAAAATATATTAATATTAATTCAAAAAAATGTAAGATATCTCATTAAATCTTAACAATCAAAAGGAAGTACTAACCAAAAATATTAATATCACAGTAACTTAAAACATAAAAATATATTGTTTGGACTAAATAGCTAATGTCATCATAATAATAATCCAGAATGATGGTCTTCAAATGATTTTCGCAACTTTTTATTATTTTGAAATCTTTCCGCCGCTAAATTATCGAACATTAGATTGTATGACCTGAAATTATAAAATAATTGTGTTAAAGAAGCTGAAATACCATCACACACTATGATAAAAAATGAAACAGAAGTGATTAGCAAGCATTCAATTTTAAAGCTAAAGATTCATTGCGCCAAATATCCTATGAAACATAAGCACTAATATATCACTCCAGTGAAGTGAAATCAGTGGCTTTGAATTTTCCGAGCCGACGTTTAAAATCAACAGGGTTAAGAGCAGCAACAACAACCTTAATCAAGACTTGATCTTCCTTAATTTCTAGAACTGATACATTGGACTGAAACAGACATTGTAATATATAATATGATATATTACTATGTTTCAATATATGGTAGTTTACTATTTGAAAAGATAATAAGAATATAACTAAGAAGTATCAACATTATGTTATGTATTATACGTCAAGGACAAAGCAACAAATAATATATGACAAAGAGGAAATTCTCACTTAGAATATCATGATCATGATTTTCTTGATCTGATATGCTTTCATTTCATTTCACTCAAAAACTTATGGCTTATTGGGGTTACATCCTTATTCTTTATTTCCTGTTTCCTCTGATTTCCCCTAAAGTTACAAGAAATTTGGCTTCTGGTGCACCTACACAGTTAACTAATATCTGCCATTTCCCATGCTCGGATCACATCAAGACGTGCAGCGCATTCCTCTATCAGCATAATGGCCTATCAAAAGACAATATCACCAAGTTTTACTCTGTCAATGAATCAGCAATTAAGCCGATTAGCTACGATGACAGACAAGACTACCTAGTAACTGTACCTTGTACTTGTAAAGATGTTAATGGAACTGTTGGATATTTCTATGACACAAGTTATAAGCTGCAGCTACTGGATACATTTGCAAATGTTTCTAATGATATTTATAGTGGCCAGGTTTGGAAAGTTGGTGGAGAAGAAAGTTACAAAGCTGAGGATGTAGTAACTATGCATCTATTGTGTGGATGTATAGAAGATGACCAGAAAACTGTGGTGACATATACTGTTCAGCAGCGCGATACGCTATCAAGTATTGGAGATTTACTTACTTCTCAAGTTAGTGATATAAGGTCTGAAATTTCCCAGAAAACCGAGTGGCCTCTGGTTGACCTCACTAGCATTGAACCATCTGCACTACATAGAGAAATGTTTCAAGGTTCTTCAAATTCTATTGCTGGTCAGATAGTGCAACCAGGTGCTGACTTGTTGACGGAACAAAATCTAAATAGAATACTTAAGCTGACATTCGTTCTTAACATTTGATTTGCCAATACTGGCTGTTTTTCTATTTTCTACTGATACATTTAGCTTCAGAAGGTCTGTTCTCATTGTAAACCACCCTAGTACTCTCTTTATTAAGACAAAAACCAGTAACCTAAGGAGCCATACAACAACTGGAAGCATAAGACAGGATACTACCCAGCTGAACATTAGACTGCTTAGAAGCGCAAAAACTGGGCAGAAACATCCAACAGACTTACTAATAGCTTCGTCATAATAGTTTGGTCTCACTGCACTAGACTTACTAATAGCTAGTTCCAGCTTTTCCCGCTAAAAAAAGAATGAACGTTGTATATTGGAGCAGCAATCCTTGAGAAAGAAACTTATCGTTTCAGTCTCATATTAGAACAACTCTTTGGAAGGATCCTTTTTCACAGCTCTAGCTTATGTAAAAGGTGAATCTAGGACCTATACCTTTCCTTTAATTTGTTTTCGTGATAAAATTATTAAGGACCATCTACCTTCATTACATGCACTTCCTGAAGAATTCAAGATTATAGGCCGGTAGCTTTCCCTTTTGTCTTATTTTCAGTAAAGTATAACTCATGTCAAACCTCTGAATTGATTCAAGTATAAGCAAAAATATACGAATATGCTCCTGGATACTTTATACAAACTTATAGGGTTAGGTGTGTAGGTGTAGGTCAGGGAATCACCCCGATAAAAATAGCGTGTAAAAGTGCAGCACAAATTGTGGGATAGCTGATGACATGATCAAGTTCGCTTTTGTTCCATTTCTACCATATTTTAGATTCCTTCCCCTTTCGTTTTCTGAAGCATCATTGTTTCTCCCCTTATCTTCTCCTCTTTATTGTCCTACCAAAGTAGTGTAACCTCCTATGTAGCAAAGTGACAACAATCAAATCAATAATCCACATTCAGGTTGAAGTTCTAGGAAGCACAAGCTGGATAGCAAATACATACAAATTGTAGTACAAAAATTGTCTTACAGCTGCTTCTTAAAGATTCAAACTCATGTTAAAATAAAAAGCCTTAAAAGTGCCAATGGATCTGAATGCAAGTAGACTCACTAAGTGAACCAATCCAAAGAAATTGCACTTTCTGCTTGCTTGATGAATTAATCCACTGTCAAGCTGAATTTCAACATCTGCCAAAAGAAGCCGGAGAAGGGCTAAATGAACTTGACCAAGGAGCAAGGAATTCTGAAAGCAACAAGAATCATATCAAAATCAGAAAGTGATAGACATTTGATCACCATCTTTAGAAGCAGCTATCAGGTCTCAATAGACAATGATGGAGAATAACAAGTACATAGCTGAACTTACTTTTATGAAATGCTTGAGCAAACTCATCAATTGTGAAGGAACAAATATCAATTCTTGCCGCGTATATACAAATAAAGTAGAAGACCTGCAAAAACAAACTGCATATTAGCCCATATGCTTTTTATAATGGATAAAAGGAAAGAGGAAAAAAGAAAGTGAGCTGAAGAAGACAACAACACGGAATAAACCATAAGCACATCAGACGTATTCACTTTAAGCATCTGTCCAGTATTATATCTCAGTCTGCAACCTTCAAGTAGTCCAGGTTATTTTTTGAACAAATGCGCAAAGGGCCTAGATTTTCACAAGAGAAGACGAAGCACACAAATTAATACAAAGATATTTTTTTTATCATTGACATAGTTTAACCGAACTATATTTCATTAAGTGATCTTCTTTTATCTGCGACGTTTACACATTCTTATTACAACAAATTACAATTTAAAGATTAAAAAGACAAAAATATTGATCCATTCTCTTCCTTCAGTTGGATGTAGAAATTTCAGCTACACACTGCTCACAACTAAGAATATCAGAAGTTTGTTCAAACAATATACTAAAAGTACAAATAGTAAGATATTTTGGTAAAAACATGCTAGGTCAATATACTTTCACAAATTCACAACCTCTTTAATAATCTATACACAAACCTGACCTCTTAAAATCGAATTTTCCTAAGCAAATATAAGTTCCTAAGATGCAATGTCTATCATATCATTATATGAATTAGAATAAGCAATCATTTCTTACCATGATGATAGAAAAGAAATAAAAATACAATAGCTTGTGTACCTTACTTTAGTTACTAGCTTAAAGAAATTCTCTCTTAAGGATGAAATTATGTAATACTACTCTAACTAAAACCTTAAATGTTCTGGTAAGTATAGGTTCATAATCATTTACAAATTACTGCAAGAATGTTATTTCTTTTAACTCAATAGTACACTACTTTATAGATTATTCATAACTGCTGCTCTAGCAAACCTCACACCCTGACATGGACCTTTAACATGGAAAAGAGTAAGTCTTGGCAATAGATAGATTTTGCAATCAGAAAGATATCTCAGCGATACTCTATATATTTATATTCTTTATCTAAGCACTTAACAAAGTTCAATCTAATATATGAATAGCCGAGGGCCTGTTTTACACCATTTGAAGGTCATTCTTAAAGTAATAAAGGGCGTCCATGCTAATTACTTCATAGTATTCAATGATCAATTATCCCCTTTCTATTAAGATTTCTTTGGAGAAAACATAAATTAAGTACTTTGATAGAAACATATAGAATACAAGCAATATGAGCTCTTTCAAAAGCCACTTGGCAATACCACTTAAAATCAAAAGTGAACTAACCAACATAAGGTACATTTTTCTAACAGCATATCAAACTACAGAGTAGCTCAGATTATTTTTAAAGTTAGATACGGCCCTTTAATTAAGACAATCTAGCTAGAGGGCAGTGTAGTTTAACACTTGTGTGCATCCAAAAGCTGTGGAATCCAATGAAACCTCACTGGAAGATTACAGGAACAAGCTGTGGAATCCAATGAAAAACCACTTTACGTTCACAGTTATTGATCCAAAAGCATGGATGAAACATACTGCTAATACTCCAAGAAGTTCATCCTTTAGCATAATTCAATGCTAGTCATTGAAACTAACATATACAATAAGAAGCTTTCTGGATAGATACGTAGCTTATTTATAGAATCTATTAAAGAGCATACCTACTTTCGCACAAAAATAAGAGAGATGTTTTACAAAGTCGGAAAAGAAACCTTTGTTTATATATCTAAGACAAGAAATATTTATAGAAAAAAAAGATACTAAGAAAAAGAGCAACAGTTCACATTGAATGCTGATTTAGCAAAGATGATGCAATATAATCTATGGGAGTCCATGTTACATACATCGTTTCATATAGAACACGAATCTCATGTACAAGAACATTAACCTCGGCAACTATATGAGTTTCTTTCCCAAAAATTGATTTATAACATAAGAGAAATTTAGATATAAGAGATAAGCGGCCGAAAAAAGCTTCCTAAATCAGGATTTTCTACATCCAAATAATAACACGACTTTTACCAGATTAATGTACACAGAATCTATTGTAAATCAATCGACAATAATCAATGCAAAATCTACTGTAAATCGATTGCAAGCGACTGATTTAACCAAGGAAAAAGAGAAGTTAACAGGGGAAGAAGATGGATGGGCATTATGGCAGGCTGTTGACACAACAGCGAGTTGGGAACTGATTTACTGTAAATCAATCGACCAACATCAATACAAAATCTACCGTAAATCGATTGGAAGAAGAGAAATTAATTTACTGTAAATCGATTATACTGTAAATCGATTGTAAATCGAAAAGAAGAGAATTTACCTGGAAAAAGAAGGGGTTTCCATTGACGCACTCGTACTGCCGGTGACACACTGTAAATCACATTGTTGTTGACGCAGTAGCGAGTTAGGTTTTTTTGGCAGCGAAGTTGATTCAAGATAGAAATCGATTCTACTGTAAATCGATTGTAAATCGAAGAGAAGAGAATTTACCAGGAAAAAGATGAGTTGCCGTTGACGCAGCAGCGAGTTAGGATTTTTCAGCAGCGATTTATGATTCCATGTTTTATTTTTTTTTGTTCATCTGGGGAGTGAGTTAGGTTTTTCATTCTATTATTTTCTAATTGGGGAGGGAAACGATAAAGGTATCTAAAAAAATTGGGGGGAAATATTTTCTCTTTTTTGTATGGAGGGATAGGTAAAATAATAAAATATTAATTTAAATTAGCAATTTTTAGTGGCTATTATTTTTTATTGTCGGTAAAAGGATATCTTTTACTGGCTAATGATCATATGCCGCTAATATTTAAGCTTAAAGAATTTATTAGCGACCATTGCTTTATTGCCGTTAAATAATTGCCGCCAAAGGCCTTTTTTGTAGTAGTGGTACGTAACTGATGCAATCCCGCTGCATAGTAAGCCAGTAATACCCCGCTCGGAGGATCTTCTTTGCCAGAATGTACCAACTCATATGGAGTCCACAAACTCCAGAATGTACCTCAGTCATGATAGTTGTGGCATGTCTCGCATCAATGCATCTTAACAACCCGAGATCTGGAGTTCTTTTGTACAACACTACTCCACTAAAGAAAAACCCGCTTGCCAACCATCGAATTGTTCTTTTCTGGTCCCCTTTGGCCTGTACCAGAAATGCCCCCATCCTGATATATTCCTTAATATCATGAAACCACGGCTCGCCGTCAAGTTCCTCTTCCACCACATTACAGTAAGCATGCTGATCGCGGACCTGAATCTGCAAAGGGTCCACATAAGCCTTATCCGGATGATGCAACATTGATGCCAAAGTAGCCAACGCATCGGCAACCTCATTGTAAATCCTTGGAATGTGCCTGAACTCTACTGATTGAAACCGTTGACAAAGATCATGCAAACATTGCCGGTACGGTATAAGCTTCAAGTCCCGTGTTTCCCATTCTCCTTGAATTTGGTGTACTAGTAGGTCCGAGTCGCCCATGACCAAGACTTCCTGGACACCCATATCTACAGCTAACCT
The DNA here is from genome assembly GCA_026770625.1 of Nicotiana glauca. Classification (NCBI taxonomy): domain Eukaryota; kingdom Viridiplantae; phylum Streptophyta; class Magnoliopsida; order Solanales; family Solanaceae; genus Nicotiana; species Nicotiana glauca. Next base: position 27,984 of record MU758630.1, read on the forward strand.
CAGACCCAAGATACATGCCTCATATTCTGCCATATTTTTAGTACAATGGAAATAAAGCTGAGCTGTAACAGGGTAGTGCTGCCCTATTTCAGAAATAAGTACTGCTCCTATCCCCACGCCTTTCATATTGGCAGCCCCATCAAAGAAAAGTTTCCATCCCGGCTTCTCAACTTGTTCCAACTTATCAATGTGCATCACCTCTTCATCAGGGAAATAAGTCTTCAAAGGTTCATGATCCTCATCAACTGGATTCTTGACCAAATGATCCGCCAAGGCATGTGCTTTCATTGCGGTCCGGGTCACGTAGACAATGTCGAACTCTGTAAGCAGGATCTACCACTTTGCAAGCCTCCCTGTGGGCATAGGCTTCTGAAAGATATACTTCAATGGATCCAATCGAGATATGAGGTAAGTGGTATAAGATGACAAGTAATGTTTCAGTTTCTGTGCAACCCAAGTTAGTGCGCAACATGTTCTCTCAAGATGAGTATACTTAACCTCGTAAGATATGAATTTCTTGCTGAGGTGATAGATAGCCTGCTCCTTTCTTCCAGTAACATCATGCTGCCCTAGTACATAGCCAAATGAATTATCCAAAACCGTCAAATACAAAATCAAAGGCCTCCCTAGTTCTGGCAGGACCAACACGGGTGGGTTCGACAAATACCCCTTTATCTTATCAAAAGCCTCCTGACATTCATCCGTCCACTTGACCGCAGCGTCTTTCTTTAACAGTTTGAAGATTGGCTCACAAATTGTCGTGATCTGAGCAAACCATGCGGGCCCGTTCTTCCGCATTTTTAGCCAATTGTTTTCGAACCCCAGCTAATTCCCCTTCTGCTTTATTGAGGTCAAAACTGTAGTCATTCACTTTTTGCCTTAGATTTTCTATAAGCTTCGCATCCTTGGCACTCCTAACAGGATTTTCGGCCGCTATTTTTATCTTTTGGATTTGGGCTCGTAAGGCTTGATTTTCTTTGGCCAATTTCTTTTTCTCACCCTCATCGGCTGCGGCTTGCACACTGTTTTCAAACTGGAGGTCTCGGACTTGCTTTTCTAATTATCCAATTTTAACTCTGTATTCATTTTCTTTAGCTAACCAGACCCATTATTCTTGCGATGATTCGGCAAAATCCTGAAGGTGAGGTCTTTTGGTCGGCCTCCCAAATGTAACTTCCCTTCTATACCAGGCGTGATACTCAGGTGACAGTTCTCATTTAGATCGATCCCGTACACAGGTATTCGCCGCCAAGTATTGACATTCACTCTAGACCTGGCAAACCCTTGCTTCAGGAAACTGGCCATCATGACCAATCTCAACCACTTGGATACTAAGATCGTCGTCTTTTGGCACTATTTGGCGTCTCCCGAGTTGCCTTAAAACCCGATACGGAGCATAAGGCTGAATGCTCTTAAGACCCATCAAGAGGAAGTGCGGCTCTGCTGCTGGCATATATATGATTTAGTCGACAGGCAACCATCCAAAGGTCCACTCTGTTTGACTGGCAGTGAGGGACTTAAAGTATGATGTCCAGCCCGTGAACCCTTCAGGAAAGCTGATCCCCTTAATCCTCATATAAAACTCCTCTATACAGGTTTTCTCAATAGACCCATAACTCAGGAACTGAGGACGATGGCACAAGTGCTCGGTCATCCACATTTGCAACAATAGATTGCACCCCTCAAAGAAGTCTCCTCCGGCTTTACAGGCCGTAAGAGCGCGGAAGATGTCGGCTAATATCATGGGCGCAAGAGTGCTTTTGGCTTGAGTGAGTAGAGTGCTGACGACCCTGGCTATCTTTATGTCAATATTTCCATCTTTCCCCGGGAATACCAAAAATCCCAAAAAACCACCATAAAAGCAAAACATCTGTGTTCTTCCCATTTTGCGGTTTCCTTTGCTAAATATCTTGTTTTTCGGGTTGTTAAACCCTCCTATATGGCCATATCTGTGGCATATGAAGTGTGGAGTACAAAAGCCATTCGCCAAATCCGTGTTGTGGACCGTCCTGCTTATCTTCAGTGAGTCTAAGAATCTGTGCACAGCTACGGTTCTCGGGGCAACCAAGTACTTGTGTCTTAAAGGAACCTCATCATTTCCGATGTAGCCAGCTATTTCTTATAAGGTCGGGGTGAGTTCGAAGTCTTAAAAATGGAACACGTTGTGTGCTGGGTCCCAGCATATGACCAATTCTCTGATGATGTCTCCTCGAGGCACAATCTCCAACAAACCGGTAAGCCTTTTCAAATATTTTTTGACTTCATCTTGCCCTTCTCCTCCTAGATCGTTCCATCACAGATGCAACTCCAAAGGGATTTTATGCATGATTGAGAAAGGTTCATTTTGAATCGTGCTCATCCTGCACATTTATTAAGGTGATTTAATCACTTATTTTGACCCTAAAGTAAAAAATGACACTATTTTTTTTTAAATTTCTAATTTAAAACAAATAGCCGGTTTTGCAGATACGGCCTTTCAGCACTTCGGGAAGAAGATTTTACGGCTGTACCCGCTAACCGGTGAAAATGACCCAAGGTGGTTGTTCTAGCAAAAACAACCTTCCGGCGCCCTTTTAGGGACATTCGGCTTGTTTTAGACACGAATGGCCCCACTTGACTTAAAAATTTTGTTGTTTTTGGCTACTTTTGCAAAAGGGAAGTTGGATCCGATGGAGGTTGCCTACGTATTCCACATCCTGTGAGAATAAAACTAGCGTAGTTCGGGCAAATAAACAAACTATTTTTGAGAACAAGACTCTTTTCCGTTGGCAAATACACTATTTCTAAAAACAAGACTCTTTTTATATTTTCTTTTTCAGTGACACCTAAAACAAACTATTTTGAAAATAAACTCTTTTTGTTTTTCTTTTCCATTGGCAAATAAAACAAACTATTAAAAATAAAAACACTTTTCTTCTTTTTTTTATTTTTCTCAAAAATCCGGCAGAGTTTCGACACTATTTAGACATTAGTTTTTCTAAAATAGGTAAATAACTCTCTACACTGCTATTTCTCTTTTTTGTTTCCAACTTTTCTAGATATTCAAAGCCGGCCAGCATGCGAGTCCGAGACAAATAAATGTACACGCAACACGTAAGATGCATCAAGATGGTCTTTTTCATTTCAGGTTACCTGTCCTAGACGGACCCAACCCCTATGTTGAGTCCCCTAAGTCATATGCATGTGATGCAAATAAGCATTCCTACTAGGGATCCGGCATGAAGTCAAGTTATTCTAGGTTCAAAACCTGGGTATATGTTCTAGACTGTGTACCCGAGCGGACAACTCGAGTTGAGGAGGGGGCTATGTATCAAGAACCAAAAGGCCATCCGGCTTAGTAACTTGTCCGGCCTCTTTCTTATTTTAAGGTATGACACTAACAGAATAGGGAGTCCCAACCAGTAAGCACATCCCCGGAGATGAGAAGAGAAGGGTTTTATCACAGTTTATATACATTCCAGATAATATCAAAGCGGTAAAGCATTTAGCACATTTAGCATGAAACGTGTAGGAAAATCATATAAAACCAAGTATAACAATTATTCTAAACTCGAATTCTTAAACCCTGAACCAAAGTTCTGGGTTTGTGTCCCCAGCAGAGTCGCCAGAGCTGTAACACCTCCTTTTTACCTACACCCGCAAGGGTTTAAAGGAGTTTTTCCAATTCAAGGACAATCGAAACGAGATTTATTATTAAAAATTCAGAGTCGCCACTTGGGACATTAATGGTGTCCAAGTCACCGGTTGAATCCCGAATCGAGGAAGAATTGACTCTGTTTAACAGTCCGCGAACCAGAAATCCAAGTAAGGAATTCTGTTAACCCGGGAAAAGGTATTAGGCATTCCCGAGTTCTGTGGTTCTAGCACGGTCTCTTAAACTATTATAAATGGCTAAATATCTGATTTTAATACATGTTTTCAACCTATGTGCTTTTAGACTTTAAACCTCTTTCATTATTATTTTTAAAGAGAATTGCAACGTCGTGAAAACATGTCTCGAACCACGTCACATAAATGCACCCTTGATTTTTGACACATTTCAACTTCGTTGGGATTTGGACTTGGGTCACATAAATGTGCACCCGAGTTTAGGCAGGTAATATTATTAAATGTCGGGCCTAAAGCAACTAGCTTATTATTAACTTTGCGGGAGGACATAAAATTCGCTAAATGGCACGTCCCGAGGTCAAAATATTTTTTTATAGAAAACAATTAAGAGGGCCAAGCTATTTGTGATTTTATTTGGCGCGGCGCACCTCGCTTATTTTAAAGGATACCCTGAAAGGACTATAATTCTTCTATGAATGATTATCTCTACAATCCAATTTAATTTCCAAAACCCGTATTTCAATCATCAGAACCTATGGTGGATTGGGCTTTCATCACATTGGGCCTCAAATCAGACCAAATAAAAAGAGAAATCAGCCTATGTCCTGAGGGGCCACTCAAACATCCAGGGTCAGCGCCAGCCCAAACTAGGTGATATTTACAATTGGGCGGGGCCGCACATCAGCAGAAACTATGGCCCACATTACTCAGAAATAGGCTGTCAAGCCTTGATCCATTAGCAAACCCCAACCAAAACTGGACCTTAATCGAATTTAAAAGGAAGGTTGCTGAAATTACTTCAGGTTATTCAAATTGTATTCAATACTTGTTGCAAATAATTTTAGAAACAGAGAAGTGCTAATTAAACTAAGGTAATTACTAATTATAGGAAAATATCAAACTCAAAATAAGAAATAATGGATATGCTCAAACAGGCTTGTGTATTAACTTTAAACCTAATGTTTCATGCTACATTCCAGTAGTGATTTCCACTAGAATGATTTTCAAGTACTTATTCTGCTCTAACTTTAACCTATTAGACTAGCATGATACATTATTCTACTAACACTTAGTCTTGTGAACTGATTTCAAATCAACACACTATTGGACGGAATCAAATTCAAGGAATGAGGAAAATAGTCCAAATGATCAAGTACAGTCCTTATTAGTTACAATGAAATATAACAAAGCATTCAAATCAGCTGAAATCTTTGACACGAGCCATGTATCAACTTCATTTCAATTGCAACTGCAGATCTACATTGAGATAGATTTCAGGATATGTACCTGGGTATTAGACCACAATAAAATGAAATAGGAGTCAGCAGTAGTAGACAAGAAACAACAATGTTAAACAGCAGCAATAAGGAGCAGTTCTAGAATCAAAACGGCCTCACAAACCCATAAGTGAACCCAGTAATTAACACGTCTAGTGAACAGCCACAATAACCAGCTCGAACACATCAGATTCACTTTGGAATTGACTCAAAAAGCTTTTAAACCTCAATTACTGAACAAAACAGGAAGTTCAAACCATTTGTGGATCCCAAATAAGCTAGAGATTGCAATTAGGAGCTGGAATTCAGAAGTGATTTTAGGAAATTCGATGTAACTGTATTTTTGAGGGGTTTTTGTGCTATTTTTTTTGGTTTTTCTGAGGATTTTTTTAGATCTAATGTGAACTTTCTAACTTTGAAGTTTCAGATTTGGTATTTGAATTTCAAATTCAAATTTTTAGATTGCTCAAAACTTGTAGAACACTTTTGGGGGGAATTTTTCAGAGACTAAAACTTTGCAAATGAAGGCACCAAGCATGTCTTTTTATAGGGAAAGCCTAGGGCTCTTTCAGATTTTCTATTTTGCCCTTTAGTCCCTCTTTTATTTTCAAATTTTAACTATTTAGTCCTTTATTTCCTAGCTTGTTACTCAAGCTACTGCACTATGTTTTTGTAATTATAACTAAAGGCCTATTTAGAAGGTCCTAGAAGATTTTATTTTCAACTACAATATTCTTACCCAATCCTGAGTACCCAAACATCCCCTAAACTTTCTTTGAAATTACCAAACTAGTATTAAACTAAACCTCACCCTCTTTCAGCTATAACCAAACAATCCACTTGACTAAGGCTAAAATTTGACTAAATCAAATTGCAGTAAATAATTAGGGATCGCTTAACTGAATTAAACAGAAAATCAAACCTATCAGAAAAGACTTAAATTGCACATGAAGACTTAGAACAATATTCAATTAACTTGAAGAACATTAAACGAAGCAGCAAAAGTTTAAACTAAAACCCTGAACATGCTTAACCCCAAATTTAAAGAACTCAGTCACAACTAAATTAACGAACAAATTATTACTATTGATAAAAATAAAAACAAACAAATAAGAAACAGACCAACACACTGATTCAGACGAATTGATAAAAAATAAGAAAAATAAAAATCAAATCCTAAATTGATTAATCAGGAAGAAGTGACCATCGTGAAGAAGCAACTAATTTGAAAAAAGAAAAAGAAAACACTTACTCAGTGGAATCCTAAGGTTCTGCCGCTTTATCATATTTAAAATCCAAGTGACTCAGGCGAGATTTGAAGGTCACTGACGATGAATTAGGAACGAGAGAAGCGAGGAGATCACGTGGTGTGAATTTAACGAGATTTGGGGAATTTAGGGTTTTGGACTGGGATTTGAGGGACGGGGTTTAGGGGTTTGGAAAGAGGAGAAGAAGGTGATTTAAGGGTGTAATTTTGGACGGGTTTGGGTGGTGTCGCCGCCATGGGCGGCGGAGGCGGTGGTACTGTTTGGAAGATTCGACGATTTTAGTTGGTATTTGGAAGAAACCAACTAGGGATTTATTATGAGGAGAAGAAGATGGTGCTATGGTGTGTTTTTGGGGTCGTTTGGTGATCGGCCGCCGCCGTGAGGTGATTACCGGCGGCGGCGGATGGAGAGGAGGTCTCTAGGGTTGATGGGGGTTGTGGGAGACGATGGCTTGGGGGGGTGGGTAGGCACTATCCGACCATTTTATATCGAAAAACCTAGTTAGTTCTCATCCGTTGGATGAGGACAATCAAGGTCCAAGATTCAAGGGTAAAAAACGACGTCGTTTTAATTAAATGGGGAGTGGACCGGACTGGCATGATTTGGGTCTGATTGGAACGGGACTTTGACTTGGGCTGGAGTGTTTAATTAGAAAAGGCCCAATTGTGGGTCTTTTATTTAAGAAAGCCCTCTTTTATTTTAATTTCTTTTCCTTTTATTTTCCAAATTAACCTAAAAGCCCTAAATTAATTCTAAAAAAATCAAATTAATCTACCAAATCAAATTAATTATCCCTAACAATTATCCCAAACTAATCCAATATCAAGTTAAATGAAATCTAGCGAAATTCAAAACTACAAATTAAACAATGCCAAAACCACTATTTTTGTAGTTTCTGTTGTATTTTCGTAAAAATCCTAATTACTAATTAATTCCCAAAATATGTAAAACTATACCCTAAATGCAATGCATATTTTTTGTATTTTTTCATTAATTAAAATGCACAAACAAAATGCAAATAAATATCACAAAAATCCACAAAATTACAAAATAATGAAAGAAATCATTTTGTTTGAATTTCTGGGAATAATTCATATAGGGCAAAAATCACGTGCTCACACTATCAAATCACGGGTCCGGGTCCGTCTAACCAAAATATTGACCGAAGTCAAATTTATTCATTTTAATACCTAAAATTTAGCATTTTTCACAAAATTCCACATTTAAGCTTTTCGGCTATGTGCCCGAACTGTGCACGCAAATCGAGACAACTCTAAATGAGGTTTTCAAGGCCTCAGAAGCACAAAATGGATAAGAAAATAGGTGATGACTCTTTTGGTCGTCACAAAAGGTTACTGATTCCAATACTTTTGTACTTTGGCATGATCGATTGGGACATCCTGGATCAATTATAATGAGACGAATTATAGAAAACTCAAATGTGCATCCATTAAAGAATTTTAAGATTCTTTTAAATAATGAATTTTCTTACGCTTTTTGTTATTAAGGCAAGTTAATTACAAGACCGTCACTAAAAAAAGGTTTGGATTGAGTCCCCTGCATTTTTAGAACGTATACAAGGGGATATTTGTGGACCTATTCACCCACCAAGTAGGTCGTTTAGATATTTTATGGTCTTTATAGACGCATCTTCTAGATGGTCTCATGTGTGCCTATTGTCATCTCGCAACCTCGCGTTTGCAAAATTATGGCACAAATAATTCAATTACGGGCGCAATTTTTCGATAATCCAATTAAGTCTATTTGACTTGATAATGCTGTTGAGTTTTCATCCCAAGCATTTAATGATTATTTCTTATCAATTGGTATAAAAGTGGAATATTCTGTAGCTCATGTTCACACTCAAAATTGCCTTGCAGAGTCTTTAATCAAACGTCTTCAATTGATAGTAAGACTGTTACTCATGAAAATTAGGCTACCCATTTCTGTTTGGGGTCATGCCATTTAGCAATGCTAGTTCGTCTCAGACTGACAAATTATCATAAATATTCTCCGTTGTAATTAGTTTTGGGTCATGAACCTGATATATCCCATTTAAGAATTTTTGAATGCACAGTATATATGCCTGTAGCACTGCCATATCGCACCAGAATAGGACCCCAAAGAAGGTTAGGAATATATGTTGGGTTTAAATCGCCCTCTATTATTTGCTATCTCGAAACATTAACTGGGGATTTGTTTACTGCATGATTTGCAGACTGTCGATTCGATGAGATACTTTTCCCAAAATTAGGGGGATAAGTAGGTGAAACCAAATGGGAAATTTTATGGAAAAATCCATCATTATCTCATCTTGATCCACGTGCCTCTATTTGTGAAAAATAGGTGCAAAACATTATCCATTTGCAGAGAATAGCAAATTAAATGGCAGACGCATTTACGGATTTGAAAAGGATAACAAAATCACATATCCCTCTAGAAAATGTTCCAATATGTATTAATGTCCCTATTGGACAGTCTTCTAGTGTCATAGCTAATGAGTCCAAAGCATGCCTAAAACGTGGTAGAACATTAGGTTTCAAAGATCGAAATCCTAGAAAAAGGAAAACAAATGATCGAAATAACACTACAAAAGAATCTCATGAAGAAATACACGATCTAATAAATTTTGATATTCATGAGGAATCCACTAAGCCCGAGACTCAAAACAATAAGGAGCTATAAATAAATTCAATCGATATTGAGACAAATTTGAATCGAGTGGATATAGTGGAGGATTATATCTTTGCATACAATGTTGCATCTAGCATTGCAATAAGGTGAGGATCTTGAACCACAATCTATTGGAGAATGTCGACAAAGACGTGATTGGCCAAAATGGCAAGAAGTAATCCAATCAGAGTTGAATTCACTTGTGAAACGTGAAGTTTTTGGGCCTGTAGTCCAAACACCTAATAGTGTTAAACCTGTTGGCTATAAATGGGTCTTTGTACACAAGAGGAATGAGAAAAATGAGGTACAAAGATATAAGGTACGCCTTGTTGCACAAGGATTTTCACAAAGGCCTGGTGTAGATTATAAAGAGACATATTCACTTGTTATGGACGCTATAACATTCCGTTATCTCATTAGCTTTGCTGTCCATGAAAAGATTGACATGCATTTAATAGATATGGTTACCGCCTTCCTTTATGGCTCACTTGATAATAATACATACATGAAAATTCTCGAGGGATTTAAAATTCCTAACACACATAATTCAAAGTCCCGAGAAATATTTTCAATCAAATTGTAAAGATCTTTGTATGGTCTAAAGCAATCAGGACGAATATGGTATAATCGTCTTAGTGAGTATTTATTAAAGGAAGGCTATATAAATGATGCCATTTGCCCATGTGTTTTTATAAAGAAAACAACATTGGAATTTGTTGTACTTGCCGTATATGCTGATGACATAAACCTTATTGGAACTCCTATAGAACCCCAAAAGGCAATTGATTATTTAAAGTAGGAATTCGAGATAAAAGATCTCGAAAAGACAAAATTATGTCTTGGTTCGGAAATTGAACATTTGGCAAACAGAACTTTTGTTCATCAATCTGCCTACATAGAAAAGGTATTGAAATAGTTTTACATGGATGGAGCACATCCATTAAGTACTCGGATGGTTGTTCGACCACTTTATGTGAATAAGGATCCATTCTGACCTCAAGAAAAGAATGAAGAGCTACTTGGTCCTAAAGTAACATATCTTAGTGCAATTGGTGCACTAATGTATCTTGCTAATACTATAAGGCCTGACATAACTTTTTCAGTTAATGTCTTAGCAAGATATAGCTCAACTCCCACAAGGAGACATTGGAATGGAATAAAACACATATTATAGTATCTAAAAAGGACTACCGATATGGGCTTATTTTATGGAAATAATTGCAGTCATGATCTTGTTGGTTATGCTGATGCTAGGTATTTATATGACCTACACAAGGCTCGATCTCAAACAGGTTATGTGTTTACCTGTGGAGGAACTGCCATATCTTGGCAATCGACTAAGCAATCAATTGTGGCTACTTCATCTAATCATGTTGAGATAATTGCTATTCATGAAGGAAGTCGAGAATGTGTGACGACCCGACCAGTCGTCTCATGAGTCACTGCTCTGTTTCTCCTATTTCTGCTTCTTATTGCTTTGTATAATGGTTCTATATGTGAACAGGTTGATTGGTTCGAGTTCGGAAAGGATTTGGTAAGGTTTGAGACACTTAGTCTCTTTTGAGAAGCTTAAGTTGGAAAAAGTCAACTGGATGTTGACTTATGTGTTAGAAGGCTCGGATGTGAGTTCTGATGGTTCGAATAGCTTCGGGAGGTGATTTGGGACTTAGGAGCATGATCGGAATGAGTTTTGGAGGTTCGGAGTAGATTTAGGCTTGAATTTACGAAATTGGATTTTTGACGATTTTTGGTTGATAGCTGAGATTTTAATTAAGGGGTCAGAATAGAACTCCAAGAGTTGTAGTAGTTCCATTGTGTCATTTGGTATATGTGTGCAAAATTTTAGGTCATTTGAACGTGGTTTGGTTGGGATTTTTATCAAAAGCGGAATTTAGAAGTTTTTGGAATTCTTAGGCTTGAATCCAATGTAATTTTGGCGTTTTGATGTTGTTTTGGGAGTTCTGAGGGTTGGAACGAGTTTGAATAAGGTTATAGGATATGTTGGCATGTTTGGTTGAGGTCTCGAGGGCTTCGAATGAGTTCCGGAGGGTTGAACGTATCACTTTAAGTTAAAGAAAAGTTGTAGATTTTAGTTTCAGCTGTTGTAGGTATTTTGTTCTTCGCTTTACCGAGTGGGCCCTCGCGTTCGCGAAGGGTCAGGAAGGAAGGCATCAGGATTGGCCTTCATGTTCGCGAGGGGGAGTCCCACGTTCGCGGAGGGCCGGAGCGGGAAGCATCGCGTTCGCGAGAGGCCTGACCGTGTTCGCGGAGGTTGGTGAAACTGAGGCATCGCGTTCGTATTCGCGAAGGAGATTTTTGGTCAATAGGATTTTTGTGCTTTGCAAATGCGAGGTTTTGATCGTGTTCGCGAAGAAGGATTTTTGATTGCTTGTCAGAATATATAAAAGGCCATTTTTGGCCTAAATCCACCATTTATGACTCAGTTTTGAAGCTTTTTGAAGAGGTTGAAGAGGAAATCAAGGAGGACTTGTTCGAGGTAATAATTTTGGAGTTAAAACTCGATTCTAATGTGAAATCTATCTAATAAATCATGGAATCTAAGCCTAAAATTGAGGAATTAGGGTTTGAGATTAAGACACTTTAAAATGAGAATTTGAGGGGTCATTTGGACTCCGATTTCAGTGTTCTTGGTATGTATGGACTCGTGGGAGTATAAGGATTTCGTTGATGTGATTTTTATCAAGTTTTGAGATGTGGGACCAGGGGCCGGGTTTGGCCAATTTGGGGATTTTTGGTATAATTTGATTATTTTCGTTTGGGCTCCGTTCCTTAGCATATTTTGACGTAGTGATTCTGATTTTGGATAGATTCAACATGAGTGGAGGCCGATTCGAGGGGCAAAGTCATCGTGCAGTAGTATTTTCACCGGTTTGAGGTAAGTAACCATTGTAAATATGGAACTGAAGGTACAAAACCCCAGTATTTGACTTGTTTTGATAAATGCGGTGATGCACATACTAGGTGACGAGCGTGTGGGCGTGCATCGGTAGGGATTGTGTCTTGGTCCATCCTGTAGTGACTATTAAGCTGTATATTTGATTCGAAACCATATGATATTAGTCATTTATAATATGTTATGGGCTTTATGCCATGCTTGTAGCCATATGCCGACCTGCTGAGACCCTTAGAGGCATTTTTCATGTTTTTCCTCACTCTACTTGTTGAAAGCATATCATCAGTCATGTTTTACATGTTTATTGTTTAAAACTGTTTTTATCACTCTACTTATAAATGTGAGGACTGTTTGGACTGAGTTCCCTAATTTCTACTATTATGCCCAAGAGGCTGTGAGGTTAATGATTGAGAGAGGTTGAGAACCTAATGGTGAGGACATTTATATATGCATGAGTTATGGATCGGGCTGTACGCTGCAGCAATACTTATATGGATCGGACTACATGTATAAATATATATGTATATATATGTAATGGCCCGGCCCGGCGTCACGGGAGTTACTGCCCCGTTTTCCCCGTTTTATGCTTCTATATGTTCCATTATATGTGTTTGAAGAATTTGAAGTAATTCGGATAGAGTTCGGTTAGAAATGAGACAATAAGTCTCTTTATGAGAAGGTTAGTTTGGAAAAATTCAACTGAATGTTGACTTATGAGTTAGAAGGCTCGGAATGGATTTCCGATGATTCGACTAGTTTCGGGGGATGATTTGTAACTTAGGAGCGTAATCAGAATTGAATTTGGAGGTCCGGTGTAGAATTAGGCTTGAATTGGCTAAGGTTGGATTTTGGCGAATTCCGGTTGATAGTTGAGATTTTGATCCGAGGGTCGGAATGGAATTCCGAGAGTTGCAGCAGCTTCGTTAGGTGATTTTGGATATGTCTGCAAATTTTCAGGTCATTCGGACGTTGTTTGGTCGGGTTTTTGATTGAACGCGCATTTCGGAAGTTTTAGTTTAACTTAGGCTTGAATCTGTGGTAATTTGATGATTTTGATGTTGGTGATAGTGTTATTATGTTACGAGCAAGTTTGAATAAGGTGTTGAGATGTGTTGGTGCTTTTGGTTGAGGTCCCGGTGGCCTCGGGGTGATTTCGGGTGGTTAAACGAGAGTTTTGGAGTTTGTTGCACGTCTGGTATTTTGCTGGTTCTGGTATTTCCACATCTGCGGAAAGGGAGCCGCATAAGCGGTTCCGCAGATGTGGTTGGGATGATTGCAGAAGCGGGCATGGAGGAGGCTTGGCCTTTTCGTATATGCGGATGGGTTTCTGCAAAAGCGGTCACCGCATAAGCGGTTATGGACCGCAGAAGCGGTCCTGGCAACTTAAAGGAAAAACCGCAGAAGCGGTTTATTGGCCGTAGAAGCGACAACAGCAGAAGCGGTTGGGCTGTCGCAGAAGCGAAAATCACTGAAGTTTTAATGAAATAGTGTTTGCGACTTTCAGAGTTAGAAACATATTTTTAGACTTCGGGAAGAGGCGATTTGTGGGCGATTTTAAGGAGAATTCGTGGGATATCATCAGGTAAGAGTTCTTAGACTCGGATTATGTTGTTATAATGTGCACAGTCTGGGCGCGTAGCCAGAAAATTTCTGTGTTGAAATATGTGAGTTCTGTGAAAAATTTGAAGAATTTTGATATTAATATGATTATAGTTGACTTTGGTCAATATTTTCGGTAAATGGACCCGGACCCGAGATTGGACGGTCCCGAAAGGTCAGTAGAAAAATATGGGACTCGGGCATGTGCCCGAAGTTGAAATCCGAGGTCCAGAACCCCGGTAAAAGAATTTTTCTGTTAAATTATTTTCTGAAATTATTAAGGAAAAGTGAAAATGAAAATGAGTTAGAAAATATAGGTATCGGGCTCGTATTTTGGTTCCGACGCCCGATACAGGTCATAAATATTGGTTAAGCGCTTCATGTAGAGTTTGGTTGAAAACGGACATCGTTTGACGTGTTTCGGACCTAAATAGCTAAAGTTAATGTTTATGAACTTTGAAATGGAAAGTGATGATCTTGGGGTCTAATTCGTTGAATTTGATGTTATGTTAGCGATTTGATCGCTCGAGCAAGTTCATATGATGTTTTTGAGTCAGTGTACATATTTGGTTTGGAGCCCCGAGGGCTCGGGTGAGTTTCAGATAGGTAACGGAGTGGTTTTGAACTTAGAAAAATTGAAGAAAATCTGCAGCAGACATTTCTTCATCGCGTTCGCGTGAACGCTCCCGCGTTCGCGGAGCCTGGCCTGTTTCTTCTACGCGTTCGCGTAGGCCAACTGTGAAGCCCCAAATTTTTTTTCTTCTACGCGTTCGTGACTTGGTCCACGCGAACGCGATGCCCATTCTGTCCAACCCTTCTGGACCAAGCTTCCTCTCCTCCATAACACTCTGGGTAATTTTTCTTAACATCGTTTCCTCGTTATTTCATCAACATAAATCAAATTCTTAGGCCTAAACATGAGAAAATAGGTAGAAAATTAGAGAATTGGGTAGAGTTAGGGTTTTCAAAGAAATAGCGATTTGGACCTCGTTTTGGGGTCGGATTTAAGAAAAAATTATATATTTGCACTCGCGGGAGTATGGGTGAATTTATTTTGGTTCGAACCTCGGGTTTTGACCAAGCGGGCCCGGGGTCGGTTTTGCGATTTTTGGGCAGAATGTTAGAAAGACTTTAATTAGGCATTTGGGTTGGATTGTTGAGTATTATTGATGATATTAAATAAATTGTGTATAGATACGATTGAATTGGAGCGAAATTCGAAAGGAAAGGCTTTGCTTGAGGATTGAGTTGGCCGTAAACCTTCGAGGTAAGTGTTTGATCTAACTTTGGCTTAAGGGAATAGGATTAGAATATAATAAATTGCTATTTGCTAAATGATCGAGTCCGGTGTATAGGCATGGTGACGAGTGTCTATATACCGGAGTCTAGCATGACCGTGGGTTTTTATTTGTACATGCTTTGAGATAAATTTGGAAATTCACTTCAGTTAAAGTGTAATTTACTACGACTGTGCAGAGTTGAGAATTAAATTGTGAAATATTAATATTGTGAAACGTCGGCTCGAATGATAAATACTACTGAGTTAAAGTTGAAAGTATTGTAAGGAATTGTGATACATCCCTTGCCGAGATAGTTAAAATTGCCGAGTATTACCCTTGCCGGGTGGTAAAAGTTATTGTTATTGTTCCCTTGCCGGGACCCAGTTGTTATTGTTGTTACTCCCTTGCCGGGATAGTACTTGTTATTTATTTATTCTTCTTGCCCGTTTGGTTGTGACTGCTGTTTGGGTGAGGAAGAGTGATATTGCACGAAGGGTCATTCCGTGCTATTTCTGATT
>MU758632.1:3718-39888 GCA_026770625.1 Nicotiana glauca
TTCGGGAGTGCCTAACACCTTCTCCCGGATTAACAGAATTCCTTATCCGGATTTCTAATTCGCAGACTGTAACAGAGTCAAACTTTTCTCGGTTCGGGATTAAACCGGTGACTTGGGACACCATTATTCTCCCAAGTGGCGGCTCTGAAATTAAATAAATAAATCCCGTTCCGACTGTCCTTAAATTGGAAAAAGCTCCTTTCTTTTATTATATCCCTTCCTGGGGTGTAGTAATAGCGGTAAAAACGGAGGTGTGACACCGTTCTTTTACGAAAATAGCCTTTCAACAATTGAAAGATACCCTAAGGCTATCTCGGCAAGAACGGTTCAATACACTGCCGAAGCTGGCTCGGCTTATTTTGACCAAAAATCACAACGGTATTCACTTGCCCACTCACTCTTTTTTTTTCTTGCTTTTCAAATTAAAATACAAGACCTAGTTTTGCCAACACGGCCTTTCAGCACCTCGGGGACGAAGATTTTAAGGCTGTGTTAGCTAACCGGCCAAAATCCTAAAAATGACCAAAGGTGGTTGTTTATGCAAAATCAGCCTTCTGGCATCCCTTTCGGGAACATTCGGCTACTTCGGCAAAACAACATCACCCGACTTATTTATGACTCTTTTTCTTGTTTTGCAAAAATAGAAAATCCGATATTACAAACACGACCTTTCAATGCCTCGAAGATTTTTAAGGTTGTGTGGGTCAACTGGCCAAAAATTTAAAACAAATAACCAAAGGTGGCCGTTTATGCAAAGTCAACCTTCCGGCGTCCCTTTCGGGAACATTCAGCTATATTTGACAAGAGGGGCATCACCCGACTTATTTATGACAAAAATTAAGATTTGACATTTTTTGGCTATTTTTGCAAAAGGGGAGGTTGGACCCGATGAGGGTTGCCTACGTATCTCAAACCCTGTGAGAATCAAACCGGCATGGTTCGGGCCAAATAAAACAAACTATTTTTGAAAACAAAGACATTTTTTCTTTTTTTTTCTTTTTTTTTTCATTGGCAAAAAAAACAAACTATTTTCGAAGACAAGACTATATTATCATTTTTTTTCTTTTTTTTCAGTGGCAAATAAAACAAACTATTTTGAAAAATAAAAACTTTTTTTTCTTTTTTTCATTGGCAAATAAACAAACTATTCTGAAAAATAAAACTCTTTTTTTTATTTTCAGTGGCAAATAAAACAAACTATTTTAAAAATAAAAACTCTCTTTTTTTCTAGGAAAAATCCGGTAGTGTTTCTGCACTATTTGGGCATTGTTACTTTCAACACAAGTGATTAATTCCCTTAATTGCTATTTCTTCTTCTTTTTCTTTTTTTTTTCATAATTAATTCTCCCAATATTCAAAAGTCGGTCAGCATGCAAGTCCAAAACAAATAAATGCACAAATAGCAAGTAAGATGCATCAGGATGGTCTTTTTTCATTTCAGGTACACCTGTCCTAGACAGATCCAACCCCTGTGTTGAATCTCCAAGGTCAAATGCGCGTGATGCAAACAAAACGTTCCTATTAGGGATCCGGCATGAGGCTTTGTTATTCTAGGTTAAAATCCTATTGGAGAAAGTATCTAGACTGGCATACTCGAGCGGACAACTCGAGCCGAGGAGGGTCAGTGTACCAATAGCATTGTTTTCCGGCTTAACTGGTGGTGCTCCCCGCCTAAAACATGTGTGACTAAATCTTTCACCGGGTGTCGAGCACCTCGGCTATCTCAAAGAAAGCGGGCTATGTCAAGCAAATGCCCTATTTTAATTTCAAGAAGACTCAGAAGGGGTTCGTGAGAAGACAATTTATATACACCGTTCAAATAATATCAAAGTGGTAGAAAAAACAACATTTAGCACAGTTAAGCCAAAACATCAAATAAAAATCAGATAATAAACAAGCCAAATACAACAATTATTCCAAGCTCGAATTTCTAACCCTGAACCAGTGGTTCTGGGAAAATCCCCAGCAGAGTCGCCAGAGCTATCACACCTCCTTTTTACCTACCACACCCCCGGAAGGGCGTAATAGTGGGAGTTTTTCCAATTGAAGGACAATCGAAATGGGATTATTATTAAAGATTCAGAGTCGCCACTTGGGAGATTTATGGTGTCCCAAGTCACCAGTTGAATCCCGAATCGAGGAAAAAATTGACTTTGTATTACAATCTACGAACCAGAAATTCGGATAAGGAATTCTGTTAACCCGGGAGAAGGTGTTAGGCATTTCCGAGTTCCGTGGTTCTAGCACGGTCGCTCAACTATTATATCCGGCTTAATTATCTGATTTTAATACATGCTTTAACTTATGCGCTTTTTAACCGTAAACCGCTTTTATTATTATTTTTAAGGAAAATTGCAACGTCGTGAAAACACATCTCGAACCACATCACATCAATGTACCCGTGGTTATCAACATATTTCGACTCCGTTGAGATTTGGATTTGGGTCACATAAATGTGCACCCGAGTTTAAGAAAGTAAATTATTAAAAGCGCGCCTAAAGTGACTAGCGCGTTATTATCTTTGGGAAAAGCCGTGAAATTCACTAAACGGCCCGTCCCGAATTCTAAGCAATTATTATAACCACTTATTGAGGGCCCCGCGATTTAAGCATTTTTGTTTGGCGAGGCTCTTCTCACTTTATTATTTAAAAGGCAACCTAAGGCAACTATAGTTCTCTATTTTATTTGTCACTAAAAGGAAACCTAATTAATTAACATGCTTAAAAAAGGGCCTAACTTATTAGTAATTAGATTAAAACAAATGCAAAAGGAAAATTGCACTCAGGGTTACGTAAAAGGGTAGCTAGTAACATGCCTTGGCACAGGTCCACACGAACACATGAATCTGATTGGACCTGGGCCATTTATTGGAATACTAAGGCCCGAAACCTAGAAAATGGGCTAATCTATGAAACCAAATAGATCCGTATTTTAATTACCTGAATGTTTACTAACGTTACTCTATATTAGTACAAGGGTGCTCAAATGACTTACAATGAATAAAATTAACGACTGAAGCCCTTATTCTTGGATTTTTATCAAATTACATGGTTAACTCTACGTGACCACTTTACTTTCACATTTTTAGTAGGTCCAAAACACCTATCCGTGTGAGGCTATTGTAACATGAACTAATGCTAACACTTATGAAATTATAATCACTTAAGAGGATTTAATGGTCGTTGCCATGAAATCAGTTTAACCAACCCAAGCTGAATTCTAATCAGGAATTGATTAAATACTCTATCTCATTTGTGGACTACTTGAACATATGCATGAAAAAGACAGATAACAAGAGATTAACTACTACTAACATAATCTATTCTATTATCCTAAACTGGAAGTAGTTATAACTGATGATCCATATCTAACACAAACTCACTGAACCTAACATATAACAGTTTACAGTCCATTACAAATCTAAATGGTTCAAGTCATGTAGAAGCAATCTTAATTATGCAGTTCCTAATTCAATACAATTCAAACAAATGAACTAAACCATTATACATTATTGGACTGATTATCATTACAAGCATTCACGTGGACAATAAGTCTGAAACACTACTTTATTTTTTCATTCCAATTTGAGGTCACATCAGTGAATTCGAGCATGTACCTGGAAATGAGATACAATGAAGGAGATAAGTAAGTCAGCAACAGCAGAGACCATTAACCCCAGCAACAACACAGCAACAACAACAGCAACAACAATGGAACAATAACAGACAACCAGTACAGCACCCAATCAAGACCTAAATGAGACCCAGTAACACCACACCCCAGACTGATCCTGGAAATCCTCAAATGAACCTCAAAATACTGGAAAATGTGAATAGAGCTGCCGGAAATCAGGTTCAATCTCCAGCTACTCAATGGAACAGTAGGTTTCTAGAGTTTTAGAACTTTCAGTTTTCTAAAACCCTTTCTTGACTGACCAAGAAGAGCACGAGGAGGAGAATAAGAACTGATTTTCAGGATTCAAAAACCAGCCTTCCCCACTCTTAGCTTTTAGTTTTCCTTAAGTGTTTTTAGCTCTAAGAATCTGAAGAAGTCCCCCTTTTCTTATTGGCCTAATGCCTCTATTTATACCAAAACTGAACCTCCAAAATTGATTAAAGACATGTGTTTCTTTTCAGTCTTTCCAACTCTTTTGACCCCCTAAAACTCTCTTAAAATGCTATCTTTTACTGATCAAAAGAGCTCTCCCTATTCTGTCCAAGTCTGCCTCTATTTATACAACCAACCAGACCCTTTATCACTCTTGGGACACTTAAACTAATAGGCCATTCCTTGCCCATCATATTCCAGAAACCCCACTACTATATGTTTTGTTCATTATTTTATCCAAGGGTTATGGGTGCCTATTTGTTTAATACCATTATGTCTTGTTACCACTAATTATTAAACAAATGCATTATTTTAGTACTTCTTGACAGTCCGCTAATTCATTTAAATTTCAAATCCCAAATTACCCCCTGGAATTACTGAAACTACTATCCTATCCCAATTCGAATTGTACCCCATCAGTAAATTGAACCAGTCTTTCTTAACACTAACTAAACAAAAATAGCAAACTAACTACAATCAAATTAACCTGTTCCAATCAACAATCAAGCAGCAAAAAATCAATCACTAATATAAATGAGTTGAAGCCAATGAGGCGAAACATATATTTAACTGAGTTTGAAACCAACAAGAATGACCAATCAGAAGAACTTAAAGAGATTGACAAATTCAGGATATTCAAATGACTAATCAATTCAATTCAATGTGAAGACTGACTAATTCAACTCATTTGATGAACTAAACCCCTAATTCTAGCATACGAACAGACTTAATTCAACACGGACACAGAAACAGTAATGAAGTTGAGGAGAAGAGGACCAAAAATTTAAACAAAAATTATACGATAACAAAAAAAGAAAAGAGAATTGAAAAAAATACCCGGAAGTCAAGAGGACCAAAACTGAAAGCTCCTCGTCCCTTTGTTTTGGACTGAAGCAGACCTTAATCATGTGTTTCCAACAATGAAAACATACGACTAAGTTCTAATTTAGTCCAAATATCCTCACAGCCCGTTGGATTTTTAAACCTAAGTCTCAGCTTCTGTGATTTACTATTTAAGACCTTGGGGGGGATTTGAGGGAAAAGAGGTAGGGATTTGGTAAGGGGAAGTTGCAGAGGTTACAGGGTGTGAGTTGTGTCAGTTTTAGGTTAGCGCCGCCACAAAATCCCTTGGTGGCGGTGCTAGGGTTCATATGGTCAAATTTATATTCGAGCAGTTTTGGAGCAATTTGAAGGAGACCAATGGTGTTCTAGTGGTGAGGGAAGTCTAGTGGTTGTATGGTGTTAATTTGGGGCCAAACAGACAAGCTAGGGTTTTTTGTTTGATCTTCAATTGAAGATTCAAAGATACTGTTGATGATTCGAAGAAAAAGGGTCGTGGATTCGGGGAGGGGATGGTTTGGTGGTTCTATAGTGTGAAGATGGAGTCGTTTGGGCCACCGGAACCGCCGTGAGGCGATTTTCGGTGGGCGAAGCACGGTGGTGAAGGGTTTTGGTCTCTGAGGGATTAAAGACGAAGGGAAGGGGGTTTGGCTTGGGGGGTATGGGGTGAGTTACTCAGTTATATACAGGACGGGAGGAACGAATCCAAACCGTTCGATCAATTAAGATCAACGGCTTGGATTGATTGACTTATCAAAACGGTGTCGTTCTGACGCCCTTGAGACCGGGTTGGTCTCTGGATGGAAATGGGTCGGGGCGTGGAAGACGATACTGGGCCTTTCGATCAAATGAAATGAACGGCTCAGATCAACCAACCCAAAGCGGCGGCGTTTCATCTATGTGAGAGCTGAACTGGACCGTTAGATTTGTTTAATTCAAGGGTCCAGATTTGAGACGCCTAAACAGTGTCGTTTGGTTGACACTGAGACGGACTGGACTGGTTTTGCTTTTGGGCCAGTTTTGGTTTGATTGTGGGATGGCCCAATCCGGTTTTTTCTTCTTTTCTTTTATTTCCTTTTTAATTCCTAATTTAAAAACCAAAATCCTAGATTAAATCATAAAACCAAAAAATTAACTTAAAATACTAACTAACTTTTAATAATAAATATCACAAAAAAATCACACAATTTGACATTAAATGCTAAAAATGCAAAGTACCTATTTTTGTGATTTTTCATTTTGTAAAACAACTTAATTTTCATTTTGTAGAATTAAACCCTAAATACAAATGCGACATATTTTTGTATTTTCATTAATTTAAACGAACAAACATGCGCACACAAATCGCAAACAATTACTAAAATATCACGAAAAATTCACAAAATGCACACAATAAAACAGAAAATTTTTGTTTTGATTTCTTTGGGAGTAGTTCGTATGGGGCAAAAATCACGTGCTCACACCGAACACTTACCTCAAACTTTCACGGCCAACTCAATCCTCAATTACCGCCTTTCCTTTAGAATTCGGCTCCAATCAATTGTAACTATACATAAATGACTTCATAACTTCAATAAATACTAAGCAATTCGAATCCAATGCGTAATTATAGCTTTCCAATCATTCTTTCCAAAAATCCAAATATTGACCCCGGGCCTGCTTGGTCAAAACACGAGGTTCAGACCAAAATCAAATCCCCCATTCACCTGCGAGCCAAAATATATAATTATTTTCAAAATTCGACCCCAAAATGAGGTCTAAATGACCAGTAATCAAAAAGCCCTAGTTCTACCCAAATCCATAATTGTATATCCTTAATTACATGTTTTAGGCCTAGGAATTCAATAGATGTTGATGAAAATAGAAGAAAACTAGTTAAAGATTACTTACCCCAAGAGATTGTGGTGAAAGAATGCTTCAAAAATTGCCTAAGAGCTTTGGAGAAGAAAGGGTTTACGAAATTTTATGTAAATCCCGTAACGGGTTCTATTTTGGGACTTTAAAATAACCGGGTAAAATTGCCCTTCGCGTTCGCGATGGGCACCTCGCATTCTCAATGGGTCAAGCTGGGTAGCCTTCGCGTTCACACAGACGGGCTCGCATTCGCGATGCACAAATCTGGTAGCCCCTCCCCTGAACCCTACGTATTTGCAAGTAGACGGATGCGTTCGCGAAGGGTCTACCCCCGTCAGCTTCGCGTTCGCGTCTCCATCTTCGCGTTCGCGAACAATGAAAATGGCACCTGGATTTTTGTCTTACGCGTTCGCGAGTGGGCCCACGTGAACGCGAAGGTTAAAATGCCTGGCACTAACAGCAGAAATCTGCAACTTTTCCTTAAGTACGAAACCTTCCAAAACACATCCGAAACACAACCGAGCCCTCAGGGATCCTAACCAAACACTTGTACTAACTTAATAACATCATACAAACTTATCTGTGCGATCAAATCGCCAAAATAACATCATTATCAACAAATTAAACCTCAAAATCAAAGCATTTTTCTCAAATTTCTTAAAACATCAACTTTAGCAGTTCAAGTCTGAATCACGTCAAACGACGTCCGTTTTTTACTAAATTTTACAGAAATATCTTAAATAGTATATAAGACCTGTATCGAACGCCAAAACCAAAAAATGGGCCCGATACCACCACGTTCTAATCAAATGTCATTTCAATTTTCCTTAACCAATTCAAAAAACAATTTCCTTTAAAAATTTATTTCTCGGGCTCGGGACCTCGGAATTCGATTCTGGGCATACGCACGAGTCCCATGTTTTCCTACAGACCCTCCGAGACCATCGGATCACGGGTCCGGATCTGTTTACCCAAAATGTTGACCGAAGCCAGATTTACTCATTTATAATAAAAACTTAGCATTTTTCACAGATTTTCATATTTAAGCTTTTCTACTATGCGCCGAGATTGTGAACGCAAATCGAGGTAACTCTAAATGAGGTTTTCAAGGCCTCAGATTCATAGAATTCAGTTAAAAGTAGGTGATGACCCTTTGGGCCCTTTGGGTTGTGACATTCTCCACCTCTAAAATAATTGTTCGTCCTCAAATAGATACAAGAAGGAACTACCTGAGTCGAGAAAAAGATGGGGATAACGGCTCCGCATATCGGACTAAGACTCCCAGGTTGATACCTCAATAGGCAGACCTCTCCGCTGAACACGAACTGAAAGAAAACTCTTCGACCTCAACTATCGAACCTGCCGGTCTAGAATAGCCACCGGCTCCTCCTCATAAGACAAGTCCTTGTCCAATTGAACAGTACTGAAATATAACACGTGGGATGGATCGCCGTGATACTTTCGAAGCATGGACACATGAAATACTGGATGCACGGCTGATAAGCTCGGCGGTAGCGCAAGTCTATATGCCACCTCTCCCACTCTATCAAGAATCTCAGATGGACCAATGAACCGAGGGCTAAGCTTGCCCTTCTTCCCAAATATCATCACGCCCTTCATAGGCGACACTCGGAGCAACACTCGCTCACCAACCATAAAAGCCACATCTCGAACCTTGCGGTCTGCGTAACTCTTCTGCCTGGACTGAGTTGTACGAAGCCTATCCTAAATGATCCTAACCTTGTCCAAGGCCTCCTGAACCAGATATGTACCTGACAACCGAGCCTCTTCTTGCTCAAACCATCCAACCGGAGGCCGACACCGCCTACCATATAAAGCCTAAGGATCTATCTTGGTACTCGACTAGTAGTTGTTGTTGTAGGAAAAATCTGCTAAGGGCAAAAACTGATCCCACGAACCTCCGAAGTCAATGGCACAAGCTCGGAGCATATCCTCCAAAATCTAAATAGTCCGCTCGGACTGACCGTCTACCTGAGGATGAAAAAATATGCTCAACTCAACCCGTATGCCCAACTATCGCTGAACTGCTCTACAGAAATGCGAGGTAAACTGCTTACCCCGGTCCGAAATGATAGATACGAGCACACCATGAACGAACAATCTCTCGAATGTAGATCTCACCTAACCTCTTAGAAGAATAGGAGACTGCCACATGAATGAAATGTGCTATCTTGGTCAGCCTATCATCAATGACCCATACTGCGTCGAACTTCTTCCAAGTCTGCGAAAACCCATTAACGAAGTATATAGTGATTCGCTCCCACTTCCACTTAGGAAGCTCAATCCTCTGAAATAAACCACTAGGCCTCTGATGCTCGTACTTAACCTGCTGACAATTCAAACACCGAGCTACATATGCAACAATATCCTTCTTCATCCTATGCCACCAATAATGCTGCCGCAAATCCTGATACATCTTTGCGGCGACCGGATGAATAAAGCACTGGGAGCTATGGGCCTCCTCCAAAATCAATTCTCGGAGCCCATCCATATTAGGCACACATACTCGACCCTGCAATCTCAAAACTCCATCATCACCTAACGTAACCAGCCTGGAACCTCCACGCTGCACCGTGTCTCTAAGGATACACAAATGGGGATCATCATACTGCCGATCACGGATACGCTCCAATAATGAAGAACGAGCGATCGTGCAAGCTAACACACGACTGGGCTCAGAAACATCCAGCCTCATGAACTGGTTGTCCAAAGCCTGAACATCCAAAGCAAGCGGTATCTCACCGACCGGAATATAAGCAAGACTGCCCATACTGGCTGACTTCCTACTCAAAGCATCGGCCACCACATTGGCCTTTTCCAGATGATATATAATGGTAATATTATAATCCTTCAACAAATCCAACCACCTCCTCTACCTCAAATTCAACACCTTTTGATTGAATAGATACTGAAGACTCTTGTGATCCGTGAACACCTCACATGCCACGCCGTACAGATAATGCCTCCAAATCTTTAATGCATGAACTATGGTTGCACACTCCAAATCATGAACTGGATAGTTCTTCTCGTGAATCTTCAACTGTCGTGAAGCATAGGCAATGACCTTGCCATCATACATCAACACAGCACCAAGCCCCATGCGAGAAGCATCACAATACATTGTATAAGGCCCTGAACATGTGGGCAAAACCAATATCGGTGCCGTGTTAGAGCTGTCTTGAGCTTCTGAAAGCTCGCCTCACACTCATCCAACCATCTGAACTGGGCACCCTTCTGGGTCAACCTGGTCATCGGGGTTGTAATAGATAAAAACCCCTCCACGAACTGACGATAGTAGCTTGTCAATCCCAAAAAACTCCGAATCTCTATAGCTGATGCTAGTCTAGGCCAATTCTTGAATGCCTCAATCTTCATCGGATCAACCTGAATACCCTATGCTGACACCACATTACCCAGAAATGCAACTGAACTCAACTAAAACCCACATTTCGAGAACTTTACATATAGCTGACTACCCCAGAGAGTCTAAAGAACCACTCTAAGGTGCTGCTTGTGCTCCTCCTGGCTGCGATAATATATTAATATTTCATCAATGAAGACTATCACGAACGATTCTAAATAAGGCCTGAACACTCGGTTCATCAAATCTATAAAAGCTGTTGGGGAATTTGTCAACCCGAATGACATAACCAAGAACTTATAATGCCCGTACCGAGTATGAAAAGCTGTCTTAGGGACATTGAATGCCCTAATCCTCAACTGATGGTACCCAGATCTCAAGTCAATCTTGGAAAATACCTTGGCACCCTGAAGCTGATCGAACAAATCATCAGTCCTTGACAACGGATACTTATTCTTGATCGTTACCTTGTTCAATTGCCGGTAGTCAATACACATTCTCATTGACCCATCCTTCTTCTTGATAAACACCATTGGCGCACCCTAAGGTGAAATATTGGGTCTAACAAAACCCTTCTCAAGAATGTCTTGCAACTTTTCCTTTAATTCTTTCAACTCAGGCGGGGCCATACGATACATCGGAATATAAATGGGCCAAGTGCCCGGAGCCAAATCAATGCAAAAGTCAGTATCCCTATCGGGTGGCATACCCGAAAAGTCTGAAGGGAAAACATCAGGAAACTTTCGAACAACAGGTACAGAATCAATAAAAGGGACCATAATACTGGAATCATGAACATATGCCAAATAGGCCAAACACCCCTTCTCGACCGTACGTCGAGCCTTCACATATGAGATGACACTACAGGTAGAATGAACAGGAGTCTCTCTCTACTCTAAACGAGGCATACCAGGTAAAGCTAAGGTCACAGTCTTGGCATGACAGTCCAAGATAGCGTGGTAAGGTGATAACCAGTCCATCTCCAATATAATATCGAAGTCAACGATATCTAAAAGAAACAAATCTACACGAGTCTCAAGACCCCCAATCACCACAACACAAGAATAATCGACTCGATTGACCATGATGTAGTCACCCACCGGAGTAGACACATAAATAAGAACACTCAATGGATCACTAGGAATGACTAGGTATGGTGCAAAATAAGATGACACATATGAATACAAAGATCCTGGATCAAATAACACTAAAGCATCTCTATTAGAAACCAGAACCGTACCTGTAATGACTGCATTTGAAGCCTCAGCCTCAGGCCTGGCCTGAAGGGCATAACATCGGGGCTGGGCCTCACCACCCAGAACCACATCTCTGGGTCGGCCTTCTGCTGGCAGGCCTCCTCCTCTGGCGGTGTGAGCTCCACCTCTAAATCCTCTACCTCTAACTCTAGCACCTCTACCCCAGCCTCTAGCTGGCTGAGCAGTCTGTGGAACATCTGGTGCCTGAATCATAGCATGGGGACCCTGTTGCTGCGATTGAGTACCCACCAACCTCGGAGAAGCCCTCCGAATATGACCAAACTCACCATACTCATAACATCCACCTAAATGTTGCAGCTAAGGGAACTGAGACTGACCCTGGCAGCCTGAATAACCACCTCGAAAGCTCTACAGCGGCGGTGCACTGATAGGAGCTGGCGATGCACTGATAGGACTGCTGATCAGATGATTGACCGCGAGAACCACGACCACCTGAAGCACCAGTGAGAAACCTGGAGAGCTGACTGAAAAGGCCTGGGAGGATGGCCTCTACTATATGAATCTCTACCTCCAAATGAGGTACCACTAAATCTGCCTGAATGATGGGGCCTCTTATCTGCCCCATGACCACCCCCTGTGATAGTACCATCTCAATCCTCCGGGCCACATTAGTTGTCTCCTGAAAAGTGATATCACTCCCAGCCTCCCTAGCCATCTGAAGATGAATTGGGTGGATAAGGCCGTCAATAAACCTCCTATCCCTCTCTCTCTCGGTAGGGAGTATAAGCAGAGCATGGCGAGCTAAGTCAACGAACCTAGTCTCATACTGGGTGACCGTCATGGAACCCGGCTGGAGGTGCTCAAACTATCTCCGATAGGCCTCTCTCTGAGTTATTGGGAGAAACTTCTCCAAAAATAGCTGTGAGAAGTGCTCCCAGGTCAAGGCCGGTGATCCTACTAGCCTAGCTAAGCAATAATCCCTCCTCCAAGTCTTGGCGGATCCAGACAGGTGAAATGTAGCAAAATCGACCCCATTGGTCTCAACAATCCCCATGTTCCGAAGAACCTTGTGATAGCTATCCAGATAATCCTGGGGATCCTCAGTAGATGCACAGCTGAATGTAAAAGTTAAGAGCATGGTGAACCTATCCAGCCTCCACAAAGCATCGGAAGATATGGCTTCCCCATCGTCGGTCTGAGCTACTACGCCCGGCTGAACTGCTCCAACAGGCTAAATCGCTAGAGTATGAATCTGGGGAGCTACCTGCTCTGGAGTAAGAGTAGCAGGAGTTTGGGCTCCTCCTCCAGCCTGAGAAGTGGCTGGTGCTATAGGAAGCAAACCTGCCCGGGTGAAACTCTCCTTGAGGCCCACTAATCGGACCAGAGCATCCTAAAGAACTGGAGTAGCAATAAACCCCTCTGGGACCTGAGGTGGGACCACCGGAACTGCTGGGGTTGGAACCTCCTCGTCAAAATCAACCTGAGGCTCCGCCACTGGTACTACTGCTCGGGGCTAAGCTCTACACCTACCTCGGCCTCGCCCTCTGCCCCTCGTGGGAGCTGCTGTTGGGGGCTCGAGCTGCTGAGCGGTAGATGAGGAAGCGCGTGTTCTCGCCATCTGCGAAAGAACATAGTAGATATTTAATTAGTATTTGAAAAACAAAATCACACGACAAGAAAGGGCAGATGTGAAGTTTTCCGAACTCCGTAGCCTCTGGGGGATAAATACAGACGTCTCCATACCAATCCCTCAGACTCTACGGATCTTGTCCGTGAATTGTGAGACCTATGTAACCTAGAGCTCTCATACTAACTTGTCACGACCCAGAATTCCCACCCTCAGGAGTCATGATGGTGCCTACTCGTAGAAGCTAGGCAAGCCACTCATTCAGAAATCCTTAAACACTTTTGTTTTAATTCCTTTTTACTAATTAAATTAACAGGGAATAGACAATAAAATAACAGCGGAACATGAAATTTAGCGAAAGTTTTAAGTAAATATAGACCAAAAGATCCTGAACCAACACATACCTCTAACTAGAACCTGAGGTCACATCATCCACGGACTACTAAGAGTACTAAATACAACCGTTTGAAAGAAATATAACACTGTTTGTCTCGAATACATGAGATAACAGAATAAAAATATAAGATAGAGAAGACACCGGGCCTGCGGACACCTGCAAGGCTACCTCGGTGTCTCGGTGGACTGAAGCCTAGCTCCCGAGCTACTGCTGCACGCCAAATGCTACTCCAGGATCTGCACACAGTGCAGAGTGTAGTATCAATACAACCGACCCCATATGCTGGTAAGTGTCTGGCCTAACCCCGGTGAGGTAGTGACGAGTCTAGAACCAGACTCCAGATAAACCCTCTACAGTTCTATAATATATGTCGGAAGAATAAACAGGTAATAAGCAGTTAAAAGGGAGGGGGTACATGTTTCGGCGAATAATATTAACCTAATAGAAACCAACTGGATATATGAAAGAATAGTTCAGTATCTATAACAGCACAATAACACTACTGTTGTGGCGCGCAACCCCGATCCCTTATCAATTAATACTGTTGCGGCGTGCAACTCGATCCAATATAATATATGTTGCGGCGTGCAACCCGATCCAATATAATATCTGTTGCGGCGTGCAACCGTGTCTACACACACATAAAAAACCCGTTCCAAATATACAACTTACAGTGATCATAACAACTATCCCGGCAAGGGATTAACCATAAATTATACTGTACCGACAAGGGAACTCAACAGTACAAATATATACGTCCCGGCAAGGGAGAATCAGCTATAACCAATCTCAACTCAAGTCCTAATCATCTCAATTTTTACCATTTCTCACTCATAAGTAACTTCCATGAAAATAAGCTAAGTCTTTGCACAATACTACGGATTTACTCACTATTACAACCATAGTGTCATTCAAGAATACAACAAGTATCAATTTAAGACTCACGGTCAAGCTCGACACCAACGTATAGATAATCGTCACCGTGCCTATACATCGTACTCAACAAAAAACAAGTAGAAAATATGACTCAACTCCTAATTCCTCAAGCTAAGGTTAGATCGAACACTTACCTCAAACTTTCACGACCAACTCAATCCTCAATTACTACCTTTCCTTTCGAATTCGGCTCCAAATCAATTGTATCTATACATAAATGACTTCACAATATCAATAAATGCTAAATAATTCGAATCCAATGCCTAATTATAGCTTTTCAATCATTCTTCCCAAAAACCCAAGCGGGCCCGCTTGGTCAAAACACGAGGTTCGGACCAAAATCAAATCCACCTTTCACCTGCTATCCAAAATATATAATTATTTTCAAAATTCTACCCCAAAATGAGGTATAAATCACCATTAATCAAAAAGCCCTAGTACTACCCAAATCCCTAATTTTCTATCCTTAATTACATTTTTAGGCTTAGGAATTCAATAGATGTTGATAAAAATGGAAGAAAACTAGTTAAAGATTACTTACCCCAAGAGATTGTGGTGAAAGAATGCTTCAAAAATCACCTAAGAGCTTTGGAGAAGAAAGGATTTATGAAATTTTATGAAAATCCTGTAATGGGTTCTGTTTTGGGACTTTAAAATAACTAGGTAAAATTGTCCTTCGCGTTCACGATGGATCAGGCTGGGCAGCCTTCACGTTCGTGTAGACAGGCTGGCATTCGCGAAGCTTTCACTTCTCGAGCCCTCGCGTTCGCCGACCAAGGGTCGCGTTCACGATGCAAAAATCTGGTGGCCCCTCCCCTGAACCCTATGCATTCGCGAGTAGACGGACGCATTCGCGAAGGGTATACCCCCCTCAGCTTCGCGTTCGTGAAGAAGAAAATGGCACCTGGGATTTTTGCCTTACGCGTTCGTGAGTGTGCCCACACAAACACGAAGGGTAAAATCCCTGGGCACTAACAGCAGAAATCTGCAACTTTTCCTTAAGTCCGTAACCTTCCAAAACACATCCAAAACACACTCGAGCCCTTGGGGCTCCTAACCAAACACATGAACTAACTTAATAACATCATACGAACTTATCCGTGCGATCAAATCGCGAAAATAACATCATTATTAACAAATTAAATCTCAAAATTAAAGCATTTTTCTCAAACTTCTTAAAACATCAACTTTAGCAATTCAAGTCTGACTCATGTCAAACGACGTCCGTTTTCACCAAATTTTACAAAAATATCTTAAATCACATATAAACCTGTACCGAGCGACAGAACTAAAATACGGGCCCATTACCAATATGTTCTAATTAAATTTCATTTCAATTTTCCTTAACAATTCAGAAAAATAATTTCCTTTAAAAATTTATTTCTCGGGCTCGGGACCTCTGAATTCTATTCTAGGCATACGCCCAAGTCTCATATTTTCCTACGGACCCTACGGGACCGTCGGATCACAGGTCCGGGTCTGTTTACTGAAAGTATTGACCGAAGTCAAATTTACTCATTTTATAATCAAAACTTAGCATTTTTCACAGATTTTCATATTTAAGCTTTCCGGCAACCGCCCGGACTGCGCACGCAAATCGAGGTGACTCTAAATGAGGTTTTCAAGGCCTCGGAGTCATAGAATTCAGTTAAAAATAGGTGATAACCCTTTGGGTCATCACAATACACTTCATTGAGCCCCATTAAGAACTGTATGAGCCTCCTATCCTTTTCTGCCTTATACATGCTCTCCTTTGCTCCACAAGTGCATACACAACTGCAATGAGCTTTGACACTCAGAGTGCTCAATTCCTCTCAGAGTTTCTTCATCTTCGTGTAGTAACTGGTGATAATCAAGCACACCTTGACTTAAATTGTTGATTTCCTTCTAAATTTGGTACAACTTAGCCCCATTCGTCTGATCGTACCGATCCTCTAGCTCCTTCCACAGTTCAACTGAATCGTTTACATACTCAACACTCTCAGCTATGTCCTTTGATAAGGAATTTAAGAGCCACGAGGTGACCATATCATCGCACCTTTCCCATTGACGAAAGAGTGGAGAAGTTACAACAGGTTTCTCAGTATCTCCATTAATGAAACCTAACTTGTTCTTTACTGAAAGGGCTCTGAGCACGCTCCTCCTCCAGGAACGATATCCGATTCCATCAAAAGGAACTGGAACTAGACTAGATCCCGGGCTATCGCAAAGATGTATGTAAAGAGGACTCCCAACATCGATTGTGGTCTGTGTCGTCTCCGCCGCTGTGGTTGTGGTCGCTTCATCAGTTTGATCTGTGAATGCCATGGAGATTTTATGAGAGATTCGTGAATAATAGTTGAAATATTCTTCGTACAGCTGAGATTTCTTCGGCCCGATTACGGATCGTCACTGCATGTGTTCGTCTCAAGTTTTCCCCAAATTTTGATTATCAAAGAAGGACAAACGAAACCCTAAATCATTTCGATGATTAAAAACAGTAGAAAGAGATGAGGCGTGGTCATTGATCGGACCTCCGCTCTGATACCATGTCAAGATTAAAGTGAAGAAAGCTCTGAATTACCTCTAATGGAGGTCGAAGCTTCTCGAAAAGAGAGGAGAGGTAGAGCTGTTAAAGACAGTTAAGCTGAGATTATGAATATTGATTATGAAAATATCTGACACTGTTCATTATATATACAACTAACCTATTGTAATGCTAAACGCTAACTAAAGGTAGTGCTGACTCAGCACTAGTACAAAAATAAATACAAATACACAATACTGGTTCATGACTATTCTCAATACTTTCAACAAGAGATCTATGTATATAGATATGACACGTGATTAACATGAGCGTTGACATGTGGCTAATACTTCTTCGTCAGCACCATGTCTCCTAAAATAATATGGGTGGAAAACTGAAACCCGAAGAATTGATTAAGGGATTGATCAACTCAAACCGGACTTACGACGTTCCAGAATTGATATTTTGTGTTATCATAAGTGTTCTAGTAAAAATCCTCCCTGCATCCCCAGACTCCGAGGTCTCCGCGATTCCCTCTTAAATGAAGTAGACAATTACGATCCCATTAGCAAACTGTACGAGATTATTTTTGTCACTAGTAACTAGTAATGTGTGTAACATCTAGGCGTAATATTAAGGGACAGTTATAGTAGAATTATCCTATAAATATTCTCATTTCCTCATAATTTTATCTCATTCTTATTATATTTCTCAAACTAGTACCATACTGAGATCATTGTAGCACTTTTCTCTCAGTTATAAATGTTGTTCAACAGCTCTCTTCCGCCAAGGATTGCTCAATAAGAAAATTTTTTACTCTCTTGTTATGTTTAATTCACTGCTTTTGTTTATATAGTTATCAATGTTCTATTACTTTGTACTAAAAAAAATTAATTTTGTTGGTTTAATTTGATTGCTTGTAGCCTAACTTTACAAATTTAATTGATTAATCTAATAATCAGAATTTAGGTCAAATAGTTTGACATCCACAGTGGGGCCCAAGCAATTTTGTGGTTAATCTAAAATGCTGCTACTCTTCTGTTGATCTTTCCTTGTCAGTAGTAGTCAAGATTGGTGGCTGGAGATCAAACAATTACATCAGTTGGAAACCAAATTGGAAGTTCTGTTGGTGAACAAATTGGGAACCACAATTAATAGATCATAGTCACAACAGTTAAACCTGCACAGACTCAGAGAAATTCACCAAATCATTCGGGAAATCACCACCTCAGAAGCTATCGAAGATTGAAGGACTATTTCTAGGTGTACTACAGTTATATCACCAAGTTCCAGGTAGAGGAATACAAGCCATATACTAATGAGAGATGAGGGCAGTTCTGGAAGAAAGTACTATGATTAATCAAAGACAACACATAGATAAAAAGAGTTGCAACCACGAATTCAAGAAGTTAGTATCACCGGTTCTTCCAGCCAAGGACCCGACAGGATATCAGAAACAAACCGGCACTATACTGGACCATTCCAGACATAAAAAGTCAGACATGACCAAGATAACTGACTATAGTTTCAACGTCAATATCTCAAACTTAATAGTAATGATGAAAGACGGAAAAAAATAAAGTAAGATGGCCTAGGAAAATAAAAATTGATCCCAGTAAAAAGAGTCATGAATTTTGGTATGAATATCACAATGATCACGGGCTAAGACAGAAGATTGAATGTCCTTGCATCATATGGTGGCATAAATCCTCAAGAAGGGATATCTAACGGAGTTTCTCAACGACAAAAGAAAGTACATATATGCAAAGAACTGGAACAATGGAGAAACACTCCAAGCTCCGTCACCCAAACACACATCTACTTTTTATGGAAGTATAATAAAAGATACATTTCAAATTAGATGAGTTACTTTTCATTTTAGTCAATAAATAACACATTTATAAATTTAGAAATAATTTAATTTTAAAATTTTTACGTTACCCATTTTACAATTAATGGAAAATTTTTATAATCACACAAATTTCATGCCCCACAAATCTTTTACCCCTTATGCTTTTAAGATCACAAGTTTTAAAAGTCTTCTACTATTTTTTTAAACTTCGTACCGAGTCAAACTACCTCATCTAAATTGAAACGAAGGGAACACCTTAATCCAGCTACAAATATAACATACGACATCATCATGGAGAGATCATAAATTCATGACATGAATATCATATCGTCTACATTACACCATGTAATAAAGTTCCCAGATAACTGGAAAGGCAAAATACATAAGTTACCCCTGAACTATGACCCAAATCCTTGTTACACACTTTTTAGGAACGAATATTACTTTACACATCTAACCTTTCCAAAGTGTATCTAATACAAACTACTTTGCTCACGTGGATTGTGCGTATTTTTTCCAACAAAAGAGTCGCGTGAACAGAAGAATTTCGTATCAGATGTCAACTTTTTTTAGTTTATTAAAATTTTAAATTGAGCCAACTTCTTCCTTTTTTAAAATTCTGCCATAGCTACTCCTTGAGCTCCACCACCCGATCTCCGTCTTCTCAAATAGACATACCACGACTGCTCATATCTCTTCTCGTTGCAGAGAAGCTTAACTTTAGTTTTACCCATGGCGAAGTCAAATTTTCAGGAAGCGAGGATTTTCCGATATTTTTTCCAACCATTAAAGCTTAGCTCAAGCTTTTGCACATTCTTTAATTTTATTAATGGATGATTTTTTAAATAGTTGACTTATGACGATGACAATTAATTGTGGTATAACTTTTACAGAAGTGAAATAAAAAATGAGTTGGATCTGGGCTAAAAAAATTTCATTCAATTTCACGGAAAAGATGGAGTTTTGCATGTGTTTTCTGGTGATTTTTGTTAGTTAATGGTGTCTTTGTTATTAAGTAAAAGGTGGATGAAGAAGTTATGGTGTTTTATGGTGAGATAAGAGGAAGACGTCCATGGTAGCTTAGACGAGGAAGATGAGGGGTATAATTATAATTTTAATTATTTTATTTTTGAAATGAGACATATCACTGTTTGATTGGTGCGTGATATTACACATATTCTGAAAAAACTGGTTAACAAAAAAGTGGTGTATATTAGATACACTTTTTTTTTTCTAAAAATAAACCAAACCAAGTAAGTCGGTTTTCCAAATATTAGAATCAAACCAAACCAATTAAGTCGGTTTTTCTCTATTCGGTTTATGTCGATTTTTCCGATTTTTCGGCTATTTGTCGGTTTTTTCTTAAATATAAGACATACACTACCAAATACATATTCTGACGATCGCATTTTCAATGTAACACTATCAAATCAATTGCCCTTTGAGAAATCTATTATTTACCAAGATATATTGATGATAATTGAATCAAATAGTGATGGATAATTTAAAGACTCAATTAAAAATATATTATTTTTAACATGAAATGGATTCTTACACTAAATAAAAGAAAACTATTAATCAAACTAGAATGTAAAGGTAAAGAATTATATTAAAAGTGCAAACTATTAACATTTACCATAAAATTTTTAAAACTTTGTATAACAATATACATATATATAGGTGTAATAATAAATTTGAAATAGCTACTTCTATAGTCGGTTTGGTTCGGTTTTTTTTTCCGATTAAAACTAAAATCAAACCAAATTTGATCAGTTTTTAAAATTCAAAACCAAAACCAAACCAAACCAAACCAAAAAGTATCGATTTTTTTGATCTGTTTGGTTTGATTTTCGGTTTGGTTCGATTTTTCGGATTTTTATGAACATCCCTAGCTCTAACCAATAGCCTCAGAATTGCAATTAAAGTAACATGGGTCATCAAGCAACCCACGCCGCTCAATCGAAGTAAGGCTTGATACGTTGAAGGGAAGAATCTAAAGATTCTGGATTAATGATCCTACAGAACCAGATGCTACCAAGTCAATTATATTACCGAAGAGCTATAAGCAGTCGTCATTTTCAGTGACTTTTCGGATAGAAAAATTTATGCCGGTTTGGGACTTGACCGCAAATTCAGTGGCAAATTGATTAAATTTTGTGAGCTATCTCAGATTTTTTTATTTGGTCCCATGATAACATGACATGTATACCTTCTGATCACGCTCAATTGTGTCTATGAAAAGACTAAGAGAGCAATAGTCAACACCTCATCATCAGACTCTATTATTACATCCACGACATCAATAAGAGAGCAATTGGCAAACTTGCTTGGTCGCCTTATAGACTTCTGCACATTGAATGTTATTTCTTCATCATTGAGCCTCATCTTGAGCTCCCTAGTCTCACAATCAATCAGAGCTCTCCCCGTGGCCAAGAATGGCCTTCCTAAGATTATAGGAATCCCTTCATCCACTTTGCAATCCAAGATCACAAAATCTGCAGGGAACACGAATTTCCCTACCTAAATCAGCACATCATCAAGGATACCAAATGGACGCTTCACAGTCCTATCGGCCAACTGGAACAACATGGAGGTGGGTCTAGCTCTCCCAATGCCCAACCTCTTATAGATAGCCAGGGGCATAAGATTAATGTTGGCCCCTAAATCACAGAGCGCATTAGCAAAGGCGAAATTTCCAATAGTGCATGGAATTGTAAAGCTACCTGAATCAGACAACTTTTCAGCAATAGGTCTAGTCACCACTGCACTACAAGTCTGAGTAAGTGTAACCGTGGCCAAGTCTTGGAAGTCAAACTTCCGGGACATCAAGTCCTTCATCATTTTTGCATATTCAGGCATCTCCTTTAAAGCTTCAATCAATGGTATTTTACATGGATTTGTTTGAGCATTTCAAAGAACTTTTTATACTGCTCCTCTTTTTTATGCTTGGCCAGCCTTTGTGGAAAGGGTGCAGGAGGTCTCTTCTTCCCAATCACTTGGGATTGCTCTTTCTCAGCTACTATCTCAACTACTGGTTCCTGCACTGGCTCAGCTGCTTTCTCAATCACTTGCTGAATGCTCTTTTCTTCTTGAGCAGGCTGAACTGTCACCTCTGTCAATATCGTTGACTCATCCAGCTCAATGGGCACTGGTATGAGTGTCTCAACCTGTCTAGTTTCCCTAGATCTCTCTTGCTCCACATCCAGGTCCCTGCCATTACATAGGCTCACCGCTATCAGCTGCTTTGGGCCTTGATCTTTTGGATTTATTTGGGTGTCTGCAGGTAATGTCCCCTGAGGACGATT
The DNA here is from genome assembly GCA_026770625.1 of Nicotiana glauca. Taxonomy (NCBI): domain Eukaryota; kingdom Viridiplantae; phylum Streptophyta; class Magnoliopsida; order Solanales; family Solanaceae; genus Nicotiana; species Nicotiana glauca. The sequence continues at coordinate 25,742 of MU758632.1, forward strand.
GTTCAGAGACATTGAAATCTGGCCCATTTGCACTTCAATATTTTTGATTGCTGCATCATGTGCATCTACCTTTCATTCATTTTTTCTTTGGACCCAATAACCTGCTGCATTATTGCTTCAAGTCTAGTGAACCCATCTTCTTTCCTCCCACCATGTTGCTGCTGAGGTGCGGGATATCCTTGCTGCTGATTGTGATTGTTGTACCCCTGTGGCCTGGGATAAGGTGCCATATTGTCGGGGGGTCTCATACCTCCCATGTTTCCTCTATTAAACTGCGGCTGCGCTGTCCTGTATTGCTACTGATTTTGTTGATTCCAGTTCTGATTGCGCTATCTCTGGCCTCCATAGTTGGACACATAGTTCATGTCTTCAGGGTGCTGATGATGATGATCATGTTCTGTGTTCCAAGGATTACCAATTGGCTAGCTAATGCAAGATGTGCATAAGCCCCCATTGGTAGTGTCTACAATATGTACTTGCTGTTTCTGCCCTGATTCCTCTACCTTTTTGGTGAGTATGCTCATCTGTGTTAGGAGGGTTGCCATAATTTCAGCCATGGTATTTGAAGGATCAACAAGCACTGAGTGCACCACTGGAATGATAGGTACATTCCTAGTCGTCCACCCCGAATTCTGTGCCATCTTGTCAAGCAGATTCTGACCTTCTCTCCAGGTTTTGCTCAAGAATGCCCTACCAGCAGAGGCATCTACAATATTCTTCATGCTGTCTGACAGTCCCATGTAAAACCGTTGTCCCAACATCTGCTCTGGAATACCATGGTGGGGACACATAACCAACATTCCTTTAAACCTTCCCCATGTCTCATGCAGTGTCTCCATTGGTTTCTGTTTGAAGCTCACGATATCATTAATTTGTTGAGCAGTTTTATTGGGCAGGTGGAACTTGTTGTGAAATTGCTTGACTAACTCATCCCAAGTTTTTATAGAGTTTATGGGGAGTGAGTTTAGCCAAACCTGAGCAGCTCCTGTCACCGAGAATGGAAACAATATCAGCCTGATTACTTCCGGAGTCACGTTGGGCTGCCTTTGTGTTTTGCAGATAGACAGGAAGTTCTTCAAGTGCTACTGGGGATCTTCTATTTGTGTAGCAAAAAAGAGTCTCTTGTTTTGCAACAAGTGCAGCATGTTATTTGTGATCTGGAACAATTAAACTTGTATTGCGGGCACAACAATGGCAGTGGCCAGATTGTCAGCTATGGGTTGTGCCCAGTCATATAGTGCACCCTCAGGCACAGGAGGTGCCACTTCTCTGGCATTTAAGCCAACTTGCTCGTTCCTGACGTTTCCGTTGGGGTCATTTATGTCTCCCATGTCAATTTCGAATTTGTGTGTTTGTTGGGATTGTTGAAGTCTTTTGTCGGCATAGTTCAATGTCCGGAATATTTTCTCGGGGTCTGAGAGTCCTTCAAGTAGTTCTCCAGTCCTCGTAGAATTTCTAGGCATACACCTGTGTGACCAGATCAACAACCGTCAAAATTTCAATAAAAAATTAGGTAGAGAGAAAACTGACTACACTAAGAATTTTTGTATTTCTATCAATGGTAATTGATAATTCCGTAACAGCGCCAAAATTTGATCACGCTCAACTGTGTCTATAAAAAGACTAAGCGAGCGTTGCAAATATAATCTGGGTTATTATGACCAGAGTCGAATCCCACAGGGAATTAACGTATCAATCACTATCTTTAGACCCACTAAACTCTTGAGAACCAATTTTCCCAAACGTTTGAATCACAGTTGATGGTGTCTTTAATAACTAAAATTGCAAGTAAATGAATAGCTGTAAACTAGGGATGCAAAGGTTGTAAACAATAATGAGAAAACGCTAAGGTAATGATTTCCACTATTGATGGATTTCCTTCTGTTTATGCTTCATACAAATTTACCAACACATCTCTATCAATAATGAATGCTCTTCTTACCGTAAATCTCTCCCGAGTAATCACAGTAATTTACTAGTTGCACTCTTCCGAGATACACTAGCTTGCTTTATTTAACACAGCTCACTTTAGATTACACCCAAGGCTTCGTTATCCCTAATCCCGCCTTTAAACCCTCGGTTATTGATCCCTCATATACTTTGGGAGTGGTGTTGTTCAACAATTACCTAAATATGCACTCTCTCCCGAGTTATGCACACTAAATAGGCACAGCTAATTGAGGATCCTGTAAATTAACTATAACAAATACATAGTTGAACAAATAGAGATTGAAACTAGCAATTTGTATTCACATAAACAAGAAGTTCATCCCCCAATAGGTTCCATCAAAACCTTAGACAAAGGATTTAGCTACTCATAACTATGGGTAAGCAAACTAAAACAATATTCATCATAAAACTTGCAAGAAAAATAAAAGAAAAGAAAAAAGATATTTTTGGTGATCTCTCACAATTATTTTCCTTGCCAAAATACTCTCTAATACAATACATGCCTCCTTTGGGCGAAGTCTAGTGTTTAAAATAGGGTTTTGGGCTAAAAATCCCGTGTTTTGCACTTAGGTCCCTGAAGTTTTCTGACCCTCCCACGGTTCTGCTGCGATCGCGGTCAAACCGCGGCCAAACACGCTCTCTGAATCTTCAGTTATCCGCGACCATCTTCTACCGCGGTTCTGCCGCGGTCGCGGTGGAACCGCGACAATCCTTCTTCAGGCCTGGCTTGAGCTGCTTCTCGTGGTTCACTTGGCGAAATTTTACGATTGGCCTCTTTTTCTTCATATTTGATTCCAAAAGTACTTCATAGCCTTCTCTTGTCATACATCACCTACAAAGCATGAAAAACACTAATAAGAGCATTTTATTATCACTTTTATCATCAAAACTCTACAGAAGGAGGTTATTTAGGGCCTATTATAGTTAAATTCACCTATTATCACCTTCGAAGGTGATAACCTATAAGCTCAATGGAGATCCCCATTATTCACTAGACAAGCAAAAAAAAGAATATCCGGTTATTACGAAATAAGTAGTAGAGGAAAACGTCTCCAAGCTACTGAAAATTGGATTAATTCAAGAGTTCAAGTACCCGTACTTGTTGGCTAATGTGGTGATGCTTTCAATGAATAATGGAAAGTAGAGAGTGTGGTTGAATGCATATATTTGAATAAAGCACGCTCCAAAAACTCTTTTCCATTATCGCATATTAATCAACTCATAGATGCAATTGCGGGCATGAGTTGTTAAACTTTTTAGATATTTATTTCGGCTACAACCAAATTAGAATGCACCCATAGGATCAGGAGATTGCCTCTTCATTACGTACCAGGGGACTTATTCTTACAACATAATGCCATACGGGCTTAAGAATGCCTGAGCCACGTATTAATGGCTAGTAAACTAGATATTCAAGGAATATATCGGAAAAACTATAGGAATTTATATTGATAATATGCCAGTAAAGTCCATTCAATTATAAGATCAATTAAGCCATTTGATAGGGATATTTTTTACTCTCATACAATATAATATGAAATTAAAACCGGAGAAGAGTGAATTCGAGGTAGCTTCCGCTAAATTCTTAGGTTTTTCATTTCCGATGGAGGAATTAAGGGCAAACCGCATCAAATCAAAGCCATCAAAGGAATACTAGATATGTTGGCAAGTAAAAAAGAAGTATAAAGGTTAACCGACTAAATAACAGTTCTTGGAAAGCTTATATCAAGATATTTGGAGAGATGTCAAAAGTTTTTCTCGTTACCGAAGAACCAAAAAGGCTTTGAATGGACTCTGGAATGGCAGCAAGGTTTCAAAGATCTAAAATGTTACTTGGCTAATCCGGTGCTGCTTCCAAAGCTTCATGGTGGAGAGAGGCTGTTAGTTTACTTGGTAGTATCATAGGTGTCGATAAGCATTGTTCTAGTTTGAGAAGATAAAGGTACACATTCTCTTATGTATTATGTCAGTAAGATATTTCTAGACATAGAAACTAGAAATTCATATTTAGAAAAATTAGTTTTAACACTAATGACAAGAGGGGTTGCTCTGATGGTAAGCAACCTCCACTTCCAACCAAGAGGTTGTGAGTTCGATTTTTCCCAAGAGCAAGGTGGAAAGTACTTGGAGGTAAAGATGCCGAGGGTCTATTTGGAAACAGCCTTTCTACCCAAGAGTAGGGGTAAGGTCTGCGTACACACTATCCTCCCCAGACTCTACTAAGTGGGATCATACTGGGTTGTTGTTGTTGTTGTTGTAGTTTTGACACTAATAATAGGTGTCTAGAAACTTAGGCCTTATTTTCAATGTTATTCAATTTCTTTAGTAAGTATATTTCCCTTACAGAGTATCCTTCACAAGCCAGAGCTCTCGAGACAACATTCCAGATGGACGGTCGAACTTAATAAACATGATATTATGTCACAACCCAGAATCCCACTCTTAGAACCGTGATAGTACCTAACATTTTATTTGCCAGGCAAGCCAACCTTAGATAGATTACTTAAATAATTGTTAAGAATTCAAAATAAAACTTTAATAAAAATAAACAGAAAAAGTCTGAAATAGAATTATAAAATACTAATGACGATATCTAAACATCTCCCAAAATTCGGAGTCACGACTACATGAGCAACTAGAGTACTACACATATAGTCTGAAGCAAGTATAACTGTTTAAGACTAGATAAATAGTAGAATAAATCAAGAAGGGGACTTCAGGGCTACGGACGTCGTGCAGCTGTACCTCAAGTCTCCGAATGTAGCTGAATTCGAGCAGAACACCTCTAAACGCCGCTAGGAACAACACTAGAATCTGCACAAGAAGTACAGAAGTGTAGCATGAGTACAGTCGATTCAATATACCAGTAAGTATTAAGCCTCACCTCGACGAGATAGTGACGAGGCTATGACAAGACACCTACATAAAATCATGTATATATATATACATAGAGAAATTAAATGACAAGTATGGAAAGGATAATATTAATTACTGGATGGGACATACGAAAGGGAAAATATTATAAGGACGACAAGTATAAAATCACCAAATAACATCCTTCTGAAATAAGAAACATTTTAACCAAGTAAATCACCAATCCAGGAATAAAGTAACGCAATGAAATAAAATAGCATGGCATCGCCCTTCGTACTTTTACTCTCGTCCTCACCATGTAATATCATAATAAAATAGTACAACATCATACTTTGTGCTTTAACTCTCAACCTCACATGATATGACAAACGATGATAAGCAATCAAATGCACGGCATCACCCTTCGTGTTTTAATCCCCGCAACTTCTCAATAGATGCTAATGAATTCAAATAAGGCACAGTAACACCCTTCGTACTTTTCACTTATCCTTTCCAAGCAACAATACAAATTCGAGTTAAAAATGTAAGGTAAAAAGCAATTTCACTTCAATTATAGTGCCATGACAAAAAACTCAACTTTTAAAATTCCCAACATCCTTAAAATAAACAATAAATATGATATGAATAATTAAAGAAGTAATAATCTAACCTAAACTGGAAACATAGTTCATTCTAGTACAAAGAAACAGTTTCCACCAATATGTTTTAAGCCAATAACAACTCATATGTACTCGTCATCTTACATATACGTCGTTCCCACACTTAATACACGTAGAAAATAGACCAACAAGTTCTAAATCCTAATTTCTCAAGTCAAAGTAAATCACAATACTCATCTCTCTCTACAACCAAATCAAGGCATAACCGTGACTTTTTCTTTAGAATTACCCTCCAAACCAATCAAATCAAGCCAAATATAGTTCAAGTAATTCAAATTAAGCTTTAAAAATTATCCAGGAGTGAAAAAGATTTAATCTTTAATGATTTAGGAAAAAGTCAATAAGAGTTAATCCCGGGCCCTCTTGGTCAAACCCAAGATTCGGATCAAAATCCAATTGTCCATTTACCCCCGAGACCAATTATGGTATTTTTTTCAAAATATGACCTCAATTTGAGGTCTAAATCCAATTTTCAAAATTCTCAATTTCTACCTAAATCCTTAAATTTTACCATGAAGATCATACATTAAAGGTTAAAATCAATGGGTGTTTATGAAAATATTATAAACAAGTTAAAATATACTAATCAATGAAGTTGGGATGAAAAACGTCTTCAAAATTGCCTCTAGGCCGAGCTCTAACTTGAAATGGTAGAAAATGAAGAAAATCCCGACTTTGGAATATTTTAATACCCGGTCGTCACGTGTTCTTCGCGTTTGCGTCACCTGACACTTTCACGAAAGACATAGGCCAAATGGCCATCATGAACTCCTTTATGTGTTCGCGAACCTTCACGCGTTCGCAGAGAGATCCCGAGCTTGCACTACGCGTATGCGACCACTATGTTGCGTTCGCATAGAAGGATGCCCCATGCCTACCTCCAAATCCCACAAGACTTTCTAGGGTGAGGCATCCTTATCCACATGCTGAACAGACACAGATTAGTTTTCCCTATACCATGTGGACATCATCAAGAGAGAAACATGAGAGAAAAATCCTAGGGTGAGGCATCCTTATCCACACGCTGGACATATAACTCACGTGCCATAACATAACAACACACGGACCACTCACATGCTATCATAGCTCAACCTGCAGAGACCATTCACGTGTATCTTATCTAATCTATCACATAAAAAACATATACATGAATATATGTATACAAATAATAGATATCAAATCACATACTCATGGACTGAGAAAAAGTAGCATATCACGGTATATGCATGTTTGAACTGTGCTACCATAGCTCAGATTAGGTGGATACACCACAAAGTAACAGTTATCATATCAGAAAAGAAATTTAACCTACATATGATCTCTATCATGATTGAAGGAGTTCACGAAGGGTTACAAACATAGGAAACATGATAGCAAGAAGCATAATATCTAATAAAAGGCATAACACAGCCTAAGAACTACCCCGAACATGGATAAAATCCGGTCCACGCACACATACTCATCTACCGCATGTGTGTTACCCTCGACACGTAGCCATCATCAACAAATCAAGCAACTACTTGCTTAAACCAAGGCTAGGAAAGATACTTACCTCAAACGAGTAAAGTCTATATTCTAAGAATGTCTTCCCTCGCGAATTGACCTTCGAACGGCTCGAATCTAGTCAAATAACATACTACGGTGCTAAATAATGCTAAAGGAAAAAATTATGGAGCATAAAGGCTCGATCATAATCAATTATACAAAGTCTACCAAAAGGTTAACATAGGCATGCTTCCGGAAACCTGACTAAACTCACATATCCCTACAACCCATTCGAGTACGAGTCCAAATATATATGTTTCATTCAAATACGACTATAAATCTGGTTTTAGATCTCAATTATTCACTTTCTAAAATCTAACATAAAACTACCAGTTTTTTCACTTTTAAATCCATGTTCCAAGTACAAATAACTATGGGGAATTGAGGTACATAATCAAATCCAAGTAGACAAGACCTGGCCTCAAAGTGGTGATGAAATCTCCCCAAACATCATATCTTTCCAATCTCCAAAACTCCAAATAATAAAAAATGATCTAAACCCTCAAAATAAAAGAGGCTGCTAGTGATTCCGCATCTACAGACAAAATCTCGCATCTGAGAGTCCGCATCTAATGCCCAAAACTATGCATATGCGAACTCCACTCAACTGGACAATCCTCGCAGGTGCGGACCCTCACTTTGCAAATGCGAAGCTTCATCTACAGACCATCCCTGCAGAAGCGACCACCACAGAAGCGCCCAAAGCTTCACAAAAGTGACCACTGCCCATCCACAATCCTCTTCGCATTTGCGAGCCCACTTCTCGTAGGTGTGACTTTGCACATACACCCCCTACTTCTACAGGTGCAATATACCAACACCAAACCTGCCAACAAATACCAAAATAGTCTGAAAACCATCTGAAACACATCTGAGCCTTTCGAGAACCCGTCTATCGATACCAACAAGTCCGAATACATAATCCAAACTTTATCCAAGGCTCAAAACTTCATAATAACATCCAAAATCATAAATCTCACGTCAAAACTATATTTGCATAACTCTTAAGTTCAAGTACTTCGAACTTTCAACCAAACGTCCTATTCATGCCTCACCAACTTGGATTACAACCAAACATTGCATACAAGTTTTAAATCACTTAATAAAATAATTTCAAGTTTCACAATAACAATCCAGATTCAATATTATCAAAGTCAACTCTCAGTCAAACTTATAAACTTTCTAAAGCTTCAAATTGTCAACTTTCAATAAATAGAGCCATAACATCCTATGAACCTCTAAATTCAAATTCGGACATACGCCTAAGTATAAAATTATGATACAACCCTATTGGGAGCATCAAATTACCAATTAAAGATCGTTTATACAAAGGTTAAACATTGATCAACTCTTACAACGTAAGTTTCTAAAAAAAAGTGTTCCAATCATTCTCAATCCTTCTTGAAACTAATACGAACATCCCCACAATTCATTAAATAACAAATACACATATGGAAAGCAACAAATAGGATAAACATGATCAAATACATAAAGCGATTAGTCGGGTCGTTACAGAATTAAGGTCATCTCTCAAGGTCCTACCAGGTTCAAATTTGTTGCCAAGGCTTCATTATTGGACTCTTAGTTTGCATGAGCGAAGATGAAACTTGGCTCTCTTATTTCTATCGGGATATACCCATATGACTCTAGATAACTTTTTCCTCCATCTTCCTTCAACTACATCTAACCTTTTTTACAAATTATTTATCCAACATTTGTCCATTAGCTCTAGGATGATAGGAAGATGAAGTGACCCTTCTAATATTCCATCTGTTGAAGAATTTTTCGACTTTTGCTCCTATAAATTGTTACCCATTATCACATGATATTTTTTTAGCACTCCAAACCGACGTATTATATTTCTCCAAATGAAGTTTATCACTTCTCTCTCACGAATCCTTGCAAATGCACCTGCTTCAATCCATTTAATAAAATAATTAGTTTAAACTATAAGAACTTTATCTGACCCAGAGCTTGAAGAATTGGCCCAATTTATTAATTTTCCTTTTCATGAAAGTCCAAGGAATTAATACATGATGCAAAGTTTCTACTGGTTGATGTAATTGATGAGTATAACATTGACACTTATCGCACTTTCCTACAAAGGCCTCTGCTTCTTCTTCCATCGGGGCCAATATTATTTGACTCTAATAAGTTTATGAACTAGAGCCCTACCTCTAGAATGATTTTTGTAGTTCACTTCATGGATTTCTTGCATTACGTACTCAATTTGCTTGGATCCTACGAATTTAGCTAAGGGACCATTAAACATATTTTGGTGCAGTTCTCCTACCAGGAGGCAATATCAGGTAGCTCGAATCCCGAGTTGTCGAGATATTTTATTTATCTTCGAGTAACATTCTGGTGTACAAGTAATTCAGATATTTGTTATGCCAATCCGAAATTAAATTGATTGAGTTTACCTCTCGTTTCCGCTTTGATCAAGGGCAGAATCGAACAAGTGGACTATTATGTTGTTTCCATATTTGGTGATATTCGATGCCGATCCGAGGTTTGCTAAGGCATCTGTTTTGGTATTTTTTTCTCGGGGTATCTTAATGACCTTCCAATCTCGGAACAGATGTATAAGAATTTTGAATTTTTCTATATATTATTGCATTCGAATTTCTCGTGCCACGTACATTCCTTGGATTTGATTCACCACAAGTTGAGAGTTGCTCTTCTATTTGATGTGTTTTATACCGAGTTCTCTATATTCAAGCTTGCAATTACTGCCTCGTGCTTGGCTTCATTATTAGCGATAAAGTAAAACTTAATGGATTATCTAACCACTTCTCCTGATGATGCTATGAGCAATATTCGTTGCCAGAACCCTTAACATTAAATGATCCATTTATATGGAAGCAATAATCGCTTTGTTCTTGGGCTTGGGAAGTATAACCGCACTGAACACTACTAGAAAAATATTAATTTGTGACGGAAAATAAAGTAGTCGCTAATGGGATTACTTTTGCGATTGTTGTAGTCGGAAACAGATCTTAATTTTTATTGCCTTTTCTAAAAAAGAAATTAGACTATTATTCCAATGAAAGCAGTGTGAAAATAGCGGGCCAATTTCCCGCCTTTACTTTTGCGACCGATTCGGTCCGAGAATAAAAAGTCAAAAATATTAGTTGACCAAAAAAGCTACTGCAGCGGTCGCTAAGTTAAAATTAAAATGGTAAAAGAATATTTACACGAATTTGCGACCACCTTAGTCACAAATCTAAATTTAATATTTCAGGTCACAACCTTATTTCCCCAATTTGTTCGTGCCCTATTTCCCCAATATTCCTCCCCTCTCTCTCGAGATATCTTCCATTCCATCTCAGCGGCTGATAGAGGCAAACCGGCGGACGAGGCAACGGCTGACAGAGGCAAACCTAGAAAAAGCAAAGCTTCCACCATACCTCTTCTTGAAATTCGTTTCAACCGAGCAAAAGAGTTGAGCAGGTGCCTTTTAATTTCATCACCCATATTCTGTACTTTACTCCCGCTCTATTTCAGCTTCTTTTCATTATCACTTAGGCTCTCTCACTTTTAGCTTTTAGTTTGATTCAAATTTTTCATTTGCTCTTTCTTTTCACCTTTGGCTCTTCAATACCTGTGATTTGCGGTGAGTTTTTTTCATATTTTTTCAATGTACTAATTCTTTGGCTTGATAGAATACTTGGGTGCATGATCTGTGTTTCTGCATATGTGAAAATCGATGGGTAGGTGCATGATTATGTATAATTGATGAATACAGAATCGGATTTTTTGGTAGGCAACCTAATTCCTTTTGCACACCGATGCACCCATGATGTTTGATGGTATGCCTGAAACAATAAATTATTTTATTTTTCTTCTTCATCTACTTAAAGTTTATAGATATGTCCATACTCTGATAGTGCTTCCAATATTACTTTACTCTAGATGCATTATGAAGTAAATGCTTGATTTAACATGTATTGCCTGCTTGGTGAAATCTTTGAATTCACAATAGTAATCAATTTGTGTGGCACTACTACATCCTTTCTTTCGTGGAGATGAGACATTTCATGGACTAATAGTGATTGGATAGAACATGTGCTTTGTCTACAATCCTCATGTACAAGGTTACTAATTCGCGATTTACCATGAACCTGGTTAAATGTTCTAGGATAGTAATATGTGATGTTTCACTAGAAAAGAACATTTTAAAGTTACGTTAATTAATAGATGTGTTCAAACTTTGATATGAGTCAATACCTCAAATATCTAGAGAATTTGAAAAGTGATGTGTGCGAATGCAGATAAAAAAAATTTAGAGTGCTGATATGTTGACACTTCTTTTACAGAGCTTCCATATAGTCTTGCATTTAAGGATATTTATAGGTACTATCGTATTCTGGATCTTGGTGGCCTCTTCTTAGTTTTCTTGGTACAAAGTTCAGACGAGGCCAACTTTACATACTCTTAGGTGCTAATCAAACACTTTATCCCTCTTCTTTGTTGCACTAAGAGAATTTTTTGCACTAAGATCTCAAGCCAATTACTTAAATAAAACGTTTTGGTTTAAGAAGAGGAGCAATGCTTCAAAGGCGGCCCGAGCCTCCAATACGGGTGGCTCATTGCACACTGGGGGTTCAATTAGTATGGAGACCCATCAAAGGAGAATGGTAACTATCTTATTATATTTGTTTTGATTTTAACTAGATGCAATTAAACTTTATCTAACTTAATATTGTTTTTGCAGGAAAAGGGAAAAGGGAGACTTGTGACTTATGCTGAGGTCTTTGAGGACAAATATTTGAAAAAGAAAATGGATGGGACAAGAGAATGGGTCGAGCCGCGTGTTGTGAGGGTATATGTAAGATCCTCTATTTCCTTTTTGTCTCTTCTTCTTTCTTATTCTTCTTCTTCTTTGATTTGTTGGGGTTGATGATTCTTCTAGTCATAAGACAAGGACCTTATACCTTTATATATGTTGCTCTCCACAAGACTCCAATGATACTGTTGGAACTTCAAAAATAGAGGTGTTCAAAGTAACCATATGTTGTTTCACCATATTATTATTATTCAACACCATTGCATTTTGAACCTCTTTAATAATTTGTTCCACATGAGGGTTAAAAAAATGCAGAGTAGGAGTATTAGAGTTGTGATTGCATGTTAGTTCCCCCATCAGATTTTTCTTTGAGTGTGAGATTGATTTTCCATCTACAAGAACAATGTCCTTTGAGACATTTGCTGAAACTGCTGTGTGTTTGGGTAATTGTTGTTGTTTTCCATCACCTGGTAATTGCCCAAATTTTTGTTCTGCCTCAAGACTAGCCTGCTGCCAGTTCTTCCCAGCATCCTCCGCATATTCATTCATAAAAGCATCAAAGGAATTAGAAACTCTACGGTTCTTCGATGCACTATTCTAATTTTTGTTAACTGGAGCCTTCTTATTGCTAGTTGACTGCTGTGCACGATTAACTACTCTCCAGTCCTCACCCTTTTTATTTTTCACTCCTTTAGAACTTGATTCATTGCCCCGAGATTGAGATATCCTTCTTGCAATGTCTTTGATTGATTTTGATCAATATTTGATGCTTTGCCTCATGGTTCTGGAACTTGTTATCGCCCGTTGTGGTGTCAAAACAGGCTATTTACTACCTTGTTCATTTATGTATTCTATTGGTTGGCCCCCTCTGTTCACTCATGGACTAAGTTAGAAGTATCAATTTCTGGTGTAAGTTCTATATGTATATTTAATTTTACCATTTTGGAGGATCAATATGAAGAATCTATTTTCATGTCATCTGTTTAACACTCATATATCTGGGAAAAATTGAAGAACTTAGTTCAATGATGTTTATAGTTTACTCATGCAACTTGAATCACCAACTGCATAATCTAGCAAAGAGAATTAATCCAGTATTCACTTTGTCGATCGATTAGTAAACTGAGTAAAAAGAGCATCGTCAGAAAAACACGGGTATCAGGTCTGGTAGTTGGTGTAAAAGGAAACTTTATCTAGTTATTCCGCTTAACTAACTCGACAACTTTAGTTGTTGTATGTCATATCTTATCAGAAGTTTCATTCATTATTCTTAATATCTTACGTCTTGTTGAATTCCTTGACTTTTCATAATATTTCTTATTGCTGAACCCATTAGCAAGAAGTATCGAGGAGTTGCTGCTTCAAATTTAGCTAATAGTTACTGTTTTTTCATTGTCTTGAGGACAACATTGGTTATATTTACACTTTGTGTTGCATTTTTTCTTCCTTTTTTTGGTAAATTATATCTTCTTTCTTGTTCATTGATTCAGACTGCACTAGTTGTAATCGAACTAGCATTTCCTATGTTTTGCTTAGTCGCCTGTTGATCTATATGCACGTGAACTATTACACTTACAAGAAACATTAGATATACTAAGCGGCTGACAACTTATGTGCTGCTTGTGGTGTCTGACCAGTTCATCTGATAATTCTGATCATTTCCAGCAGCTGATAATTCTGATCATTTCCAGCAGCTGATAATTCTCTCTACCACATAGTTGTGAGAAAGTCAGAGTGCCCTCAGAACAATCACCCCGGGCAACTAGCTAGCTTTTATATCCTTAAATTCAGGTGTTGTTTTTTTTTACAAAGAGGGAAAATCTGCTGGTACTCTATCTTAATATCTTTTCGGTCTCCATATTAATTTCAGGAAGCCTATCAACAACATTTTGAGGAATGGCGTCAAAGTCAATCCGATTCCGAGGATGGTAGCTCAACCCAAGTGTCACTCAATGATGTAGCTTCAATATGGACGCAGGTGGTTGGTGGCGCAAAGAAAGGTAGAACCGACGGTCTTGGATCACAATTTTCATGTAGGTCGTTCTACCACATTGTTGTCTGGTGATGCGAGTTATTCGCAAGATCACGAAGAGGTGGAAGCATTACGAAAAGAAGTTAAAGAATTGAAGGAGGAACGGAAAGAAGATCGTGCAAATATTAACAAATTGCAGAGTGTAGTGGAGAAATTTATGAGAGGACGTCCATTTGCTCCTTCGAATGGCGACGATGGTGGGGATAATGAGTTTTATTTTGTTATGATTATTGATGTTTGAGACATTATTAGTTGTTTTAGTTGGATGTTTAGACTTGGTAATATTTACACTTGACTA
>MU758632.1:48386-61890 GCA_026770625.1 Nicotiana glauca
GAGATACCAACTCAGAATGAATCCGTTGAAGTGCGCTTTTGGAGTTACTTCTGGGAAGTTCCTCGATTTTATTATTCGACATCGAGGTATCGAAATTGATCAAGCTAAGGTGGATGCTATCTTGAAAATGCCCGAGCCTAGAGGTATTCATAAATTAAAAAGCTTGCAGGGTAAGTTAGCATATCTTAGAATATTTATTTCGAATCTGGCTGGAAGGTGCCAACCATTTAGTCACCTCATGAAGAAAGGGATTCCTTTTAAATGGGACCAAGCTTGCAGAAATGCTTTTGAAAGCATTAAGTCTTATCTGATGAAACCTCCAGTACTGGCAGCCCCCATACCTGGAAAGCCACTAATATTATATATTTTAGCACAGGAAAGGTCAGTAGGAGCACTTCTCGCTCAAGGAAACAATGAAGGCACAGAAAATGCGCTTTATTACTTGAATAGGATGATGACGCCAAATAAGCTCAATTATTCTCCTATTGAGAAATTATGTTTGGCACTTGTCTTCTGTATTCAAAAGCGGAAGCATTACTTCTAAGCTCACATTGTGCGACTCGTCTCAAGAGCGAACCCTATCAAGTTTGTCATGTCTAAACCGGTCCTAAGTGATCGATTAGCGAGGTGGTACCTCCAGTTTCAACAATTTGAAATTGTGTATGTTCCTCAAAGGGCAGTAAAAGGACAAGCATTAGCAGACTTTCTAGCTGACCATCCGATTCCAGATGATTGGGAGTTGTCTGATGAATTGCCTGATTAAGATGCAATGGTCATAGAAATTTAGCCTCCTTGGATGATGTATTTTGATGGCGCTGCACATTGTGAAGGAGCTGGCACTGGAATAGTGTTTATCACTTCTCAAGGAGAAGTTTTGCCCTATTCTTTCACTCTAAAACAACGGTGCTCCAACAATCTTGCTGAATATCAAGCGCTCATACTTGGGCTTGAAATGGCTGTGGATATCAAACAATTGCAATTACAAGTTTTTGGAGATTCCAAGCTAGTGATCAACTAGATTTTGGGTAGCTATGAGGTCAAGAATCTAGAGTTTGTTCCATATCTCAAATATGCTAAAATATTGATAAAAGTAACTATTCAACACGTGCCGAGAAAGGAAAATAAGAGATTTGATGCATTACCAGCCTTAGCTTCTACATTATCTTTGCCTGATCAGACACAAGTCGCTGTTTGCCAAAGATGGGTAGTTCTTCCACCAAATGACTATGAGGAAGAAGAAACTGAAGCTGAGCGTATTGCTTCCGTTCTTGAGCTTGAATTGAAGACTGGCGACAACCATTAATAGATTATCTTTGTTACGGTATATTGCAAGAAAATCCCCAAAGGAAAACGGAAATCCGAAGGAGAGCCCCTCGTTTTATTTATTACAAGAATACACTCTATAGACGATCATTTGATGGAGTACTCCTACGTTGTTTGGGGACTGACGAATCCCTTCAAGCATTGCAAGAGGCACACTCTGGAGTATGTGGTGCGCATCAATCTGGGCCAAAACTTCATTTCCACATAAAAAGAATGGGGTATTATTGGCCAACCATGGTGAAAGATTATTTGGATTACGCTGGGAGGTGTAAAGCTTGCCAATTCCATGCTAACTTCATATATCAACCACCTGAAGTACTACACCCAACTGTTGCTTCTTGGCCATTTGATGCTTGTGGTTTGGATGTTGTTGGTCCATTGCCAAAGCCTTCTGGTGGACATCTATACATTTTGACCGCGACTGACTACTTCTCGAAGTGGACTGAAGTTGTTTCTCTTAAGGAAGTAAAGAAGGAAAACATGGCTAACTTCATCCGAGTCAATATTATCTATCGCTTTGGCATTCCTCGATATATATTGACAGACAATGGCAAGCCATTTGATAACAAGTTGATCAATAAAATATGTGACCTTTTTGGCTTCAAGCAACGTAATTCCTCCATGTATTATGCTGCTGCCAATGGACTTGCTGAAGCATTTAACAAAACACTCTGCAACTTGTTGAAGAAGCTTGTCTCTAAGTCTAAGAGAGATTGGCATGAAAGGATGGAAGAAGCTCTTTGGGCATATAGGACCACATATCGTACACCAACGCAAACAACCCCTTATTCGCTTGTTTTTGGAGTTGAAGCAGTCCTTCCACTTGAACGTCAAATCCCATCGTTGCGGCTTGTCATTCAAGAAGGACTCACCAATGAAGAAAATGCTCGGTTACACCTTGAAGAATTGGAAGCTCTTGATGAAGAGGCTAGAAGCTCAACAAAGCTTTGAATGTTACTAAGCTCGCCTGTCTCGATCTTTTAACAAAAGAGTACGCCTTAGATCTTTCCAAGTGGGTGAACAAGTTCTTGTGTTCAAAAGGCCTATTATTACCTCTCGCCGATCTGGGGGAAAATTCTCTGCTAAGTGGGATGGACCATATATCGTACAAGAGATATACTCAAGTGGCGCTTACAAGATAGTTGACTCAGAAGGTATGCGGATTGGCCCCATCAATGGGAAATTCATGAAGAGATACTATCCTTGAAGAAAACAAATATTCTCCTTGATGCACGAGCATAAACTGCATGTTACTCCTGGCCCGCAAGAGTAAAAACTATGCACGGTCCAAAAAAAAAAAGTTCGCTAGGTTGAAAACCTCGAAAGAGGTGGCTTTGGAAAAAGTTAGGACATTAAAAAAAAATAAAGTCCGCTAGGTTAAAACCCTCGAAAGAGGCAGCCTAGGCAAAAGTTAGGATGCAAAAAAAAAAAAAACTCACCCATTTCGAACTATGGAATGACTTGATCCTCTTCACCGAGGTACGTAGGCAACTTAGAGTTTCATTCTAAGTTCAGTCATATGAGTTCAAAAATACATATTACCCAAGGCATTATTCAAATGGGGTATGATGGAATATATTCACTTGATTGACACTTGAAAATTAGGTGTACATGTATTCTTTCGTTGAACTCTTTGTCTTATCTTGATGGCTCAATTGGGGAAGGTCCTCCATATCAAACTGAGGTCTTTGATGGAATGAATGTAGTTTCTTTAATAAGAGGCTAAATATTCAAGTTGGAGGCCCCAATTCTAAGTCAAGTTGATTTTGTCAAGTCTATTACATCCTCAATTTGAAGTATTCAAGCCCGCTAGGTCTTAAAGTTGAAGTCTTCAAGTCCACCAAATCTTCTGAATTTTTTTGAATCTGCTAAGTGATGATGAGACCTTTGAATTACCAAATTTTCAAGTTGAAGTCTTCAATTTTGGAAAGTCTTCAAATTGAATCATCAAATTAAAGTCTTCAAATTCGCTAAGTCAAGTTAAGGCCTTCAAATTCACCAGAAGTTGACGTCCCCAATTCTGCAAAATTTTCAAGTTGAATCATCAAGTTAAAGTCTTCAAATCTACTAAATCTTCAAGAGAAGTCTTCAAATCCGTCAAGTATTCTAGTGTAAGCCTACAAATCTGCCATGTCTTCAAGTTGAAATGTAAAAAAAAAAGTTTCTTCGATTGTGAGGTTATCTTTACTAAAGTAGTATCTGGAATTGATTTATTCTTCTAAATGTAAAAAAGAAAAAAAAAGAAAAGGAGAAACATATCTATATAAAGGAGATCATAAAATTACCTGTGAAGATTGAAGTTGAAGAGATATTCTTGGTGGTCAGCTTTTTGAAAAAAATAAATCATGCTTCATACAATATTTGATTCATGTATCCCGAAATGAGGGCGAGTTTTCATTCCTTTGCGCCAAAAGGTCAAATTTTTTGGTGGTGAAGTAAAATCTTCAAGTTAGACTGTATACTGGACTTTGCTGGTCTTTGTCTTGGGCAAAATATAGTCTTCAACTTAGATATTATCCTCGGACAAAGTAAAGTCTTCAACCTAGAGGGTTGTCTTCGCCTTGGACAAAGTATACTCTTCAGCTTAGACGGTGTAATGGTCCTAGCCTCGGACAAAGTAAAGACTTCATTGGATGGTTGTCTTTGCCTTTGCAAAATAAATCTTTGGCTCAGACAGTATAATGGTCTTTGCCTCAGATAAAAAGTAAAGTCTTTGACTTGGATGATGTAATGGTCTTTGCCATAGATAAAGAAAGTCATGTTTTCACACAAAACGAAGTCTTTGGCTTAGACGGTGTAACGGTATATGCCTCAGATAAAATGAAGTTAAATCTTCAAACAAGATAAAGTCATTAGCTTAGACAGTGTAATGGTCTTCGCTTCAGACAAAATAAATCTTTGGCCCAGACGGTATAATGGTCTATGCCTCAAATAAAACGAAGTTAAATCTTCAAACAAGATGAAGTCATTAGCTTAGACGGTGTAATGGTCTTCGCTTCAGATAAAATAAATCTTTGGCCCAGACGGTGTAATGGTCTATGCCTCAGATAAAATGAAGTTAAATCTTCAAACAAGATAAAGTCATTAGCTTAGACGGTGTAATGGTTTTCGCTTCAGACAAAATAAATCTTTGGCCAAGACGGTGTGATGGTCTATGCCTCAGATAAAATGAAGTTAAATCTTCAAACAAAATGAAGTCATTAGCTTAGAGGTGTAATGGTCTTCGCTTTAGACAAAATAAATCTTTGGCCCAGACGGTGTGATAGTCTATGCCTCAGATAAAATGAAGTTAAATCTTCAAACAAGATGAAGTTATTAGCTTAGACAGTGTAATGGTCTTCGCTTCAAATAAAATGAATTCTTTGGCTTAGACGGTATAATAATCTATGCCTCAGATAAAATGAAGTTAAATCTTCAAACAAGATGAAGTCATTAACTTAGACGATGCAATGGTCTTCGCTTCAAATAAAATGAAGTCTTTAGCTCAGACGGTGTAGTGATCTTCGCTTCAAACAAAATAAATCTTTGGCTCAGACGATGTAATGGTCTTTATCTCTAAAAGAACTATTCATCTGAAAATAGAAGAAAAAAAAATTGGCACTAAATTACTCATATGTATCAATGAAGAATACCTGAAACCCACGAAGATAGAACACTCTATAGCGGTTGACGACTTCGGCACTACAAAAAAAAGGGTTACGCAAATTAAAGCTTTGTGATGTAGCAAAAGTTGAAGATGCTGGCCTCTTATATAGATGCTTGAAGAGTACTACTCCTAATCAATTTAGATGTGTATAAACTTTGGTCTTCTAAAAAGAAAAAGACTTGACCATATCTCTAAATGATAGGAGGTTCCAGCCGATAGTTATCTATTTTCAGTGGAGTCAAATTAATTAAGAGTCCTACATGGATGAGAATAGCCGCTAAGTGAGCTGAATTCAAAACTAGAATCAATTTCAAATGCCAAGTAAATCCTTGTTAAGCGACGGAACTACGAAGGATTAGGAAACGACGTAAATCCATGGCAAACTAACAATGAGAAAATGACGTGATTTTGCAGTTGATGGTAAGTAAGCTCACTGACTTGCTTAGGATTCATGACTTAAACATTATTATTTAATGTTTAAGCTTGAATCAAAAGGTGAAAGCCACTGCAAATGACAAACAAATTATTGGTCCATTAGATCATGTCATGTACTTTAGAAGGAAAGTGCATATAATTAATCTTACAGACTTGGCAGCATGTTAGAAAATTGATAAAGTTTTTTTTTTTAAAAATAAACGGTCCACTGTTCTCTTAAATGAATGGACATCATTTGTACTTCAAGACTGATCTTCGAAGGCCAACTATGACAAGTCTTGAAGTAGGGGGCCGTTGTAAGCATTTAAAATTAATTGGATTTAAATCAATAAAATAATTTGGACCATATTAAATTCCAGATATTAGTCCAAACAAATATTGTGGCTAGTAAATTGGGCTACTTATTTAAATCCAATACATGTGTTGGGCTAGTTCGTTTAATTGGACGACAAATTAAATGATAAGCCCACTTCATAAGCCCAAGGTCCAAATGGCTATTAGCCCATCTTAAAGCCCAGGCTCATGCCACGTGTCAAGTGATGTGGCAATCCAAGTAAAAAGAACGAGCCAAACAATCATGCCACATGTCAAGTGACGTGGCAATCTAAGATAAGTAAATGAGCCAATGAAATCATGACACGTGTCAAGTGATATGGCAATCCAAGATAAATAAATGAGCCAATTAAATCATGCCAAGTGTCTGGATGGTATTGGTCAGTTCAAACGGACAAATCAAATCGCAGAGCCACACCACCCCCTGCAACTATAAATAGAGGTCTTCATAAAGCCAGAAGACACCAAAAATGATAACAAGAAGCAAGCAGAGAGCTCGTGGATCAAACATCGCAGATTTCTCTACAAGCTACAAGTTCAAGCACTCAAGCTACAAGTTCAAGTTCAAGATCAAGAACCAAGCCAAATCAAATACCAAGGCGTTCAAGATCAAATTACTTGTTCGTGATCAAACCCAAATTCAAGATCAAGGAGGAGATTCAAGATCAAGTTTTACAAGCCCTTGAATCAAGTTCATCAATATACTTTACATTTTTGAAGAATCAAAGGAATACCATAGAGATTGTAACACTTTCATTTATTGAAATCAAATACTAGATTTGTCACGCAATTTTCCAGTCTTGATTATTTAATTTTCTCGACGCGAAAATTTGTTGTTACAGTCGCAAATACAAATAAATAAATAGTTTTAAATTATATTTGTGACCACGGTAGTCAGAACAATAAATTAATAAATAATGTTAAATCAGATTTGCGACCACAATAGTGGGAAAAATCAAATAAAATTAAATACTATTATAATTAGATATGCTGTTTGCGACCGAAGTAGTGGGAAAGTTAATATAAAATTAAAATTTAATTTAACCTGTTTGCGACCGCTCGGTCAGAAACTTTACCGCATTTATTAGTTATTTTTCTATTTCGCCTTAGCGACCGCTATAGTCGCAAATTACGGACGAATTCGGTCACAAACTATTTCAGACCAGATATTTTGCGACTACGACTTTTCGATCTGAAAGAAGTTGAAAAATAGCATTTTTTACCACTTTCTGATCGTTTTTGCAGTCGCAAAATTGCCATTTTCTAGTAGTGCGAAACCAGCTATGAAAATTGCTAAGAGTTGTGATTTGATGGTCGAAGGAGGTTGATAAATGATGCCATACTCGCTAAGTTCAACTGTCCACTTGGCAAGTCATCCTGAGAGCTCCAATTTATGTAGGATGCTCTCTAGGAAAAGTTATGACTACATAATTAGGATGTCACTAAAAATATGGCCTATGTTTCGGAGCAGCCATTATTAGTGTCACACTAACAATGCTAGTTTTTTAAGCGTGGATACTTGAAGAGAGATTGTTGGGGGACGAATGGTGCATATAATTTATTTCCAGAAGAAGAGACCCATCAGACTGTTATTCGAATTTGTGACACTAGACCTAGCTGTATCATTATTCACTCCCGGCAACTTGATAATTTTTTAACCTACCCGATCGATGTGCACTTAGTGACCTCTCTACGGAAAAACTTCGACAAAGTCACATATATATATATATATATATATATATATATATATATATATATATAGATATAGATTACTGAATGTCCACTTCAACTGTCTCAATAATTAATTGTGCATAACTTTTTTCTTTATCTTCTCTTTATGCGCTGAAGAAGAAATTTCTATTTGCATTAGTCGGACCGTGGCATTTTATGAAAATATAATAGCGTCTTTCTTCCATGTAATTATTAATATTCTTTCAACTTTTTCTGTATTGTTTCTTCATACACCAAATTTTGCATCTTAGAAAGTTGTATCTTTTAGCAATTTATGCCTTTAGACAACAAATTTATCATTCATTTGTTTGAGAATATTTAGAAAATTACTTGATAAAATGCAAGGATTTAAAGCTGTAACAATGGCAGAAGTTCTGAGAAGAAAGAGCGAAAGAAATGAACAACTATTATATTGAACAAGATGATCAGTATATTTTATACACCTTACTACCACTATGTTAAGTTAACCAACTAACTAACTGATAGTTCATTAACAGAAAGAAGCATGTGACTAACTAACTAATACATCTGCTATGTGATGTTATTCTATATTACAATATGTCCCCTCAAGCTGGAGGGTGTAGAATGTTGAGCATTCCAAGCTTGTCAAGAAGATGCACATGTTGAGCAGTTCCCAAACCTTTGGTTAGCAAATTAACCCGTTGCTCCTTTGTATTCACATGTACTGTTTGAACTACCCCTTCTTTGATTTTGTCCCTAATGAAATGCAATCGATTTTTATGTGTTTTGCCCGTTCATATAGTATGGGATTTGTTACAATCTGAACAGCAGACTTACTATCACTAAGGATTGTCACTGGTTGTGTAATCTTCACACCCAACTCTTTAAACAGACCTAGTAACCATATGATCTTAGCAGTTGCAGCAACCATGCTTCTCTACTCAGCTTCAGCTGAGATTCTTTACACAATTTGTTGTTTCTTTGATTTCCAAGATACCAAGGAACTTCCAAATTTTATCACATAACCAATAACTGACCTTCTT
This sequence comes from Nicotiana glauca, assembly GCA_026770625.1. Taxonomy (NCBI): domain Eukaryota; kingdom Viridiplantae; phylum Streptophyta; class Magnoliopsida; order Solanales; family Solanaceae; genus Nicotiana; species Nicotiana glauca. The sequence continues at coordinate 56,859 of MU758632.1, forward strand.
GTATTGGTAGATGCTGCCTAGTCTGAACCACACCAGGATGTTAACTCCTCTATGTGATTAGAAGCCACTAAGATTCCCTATCCTGATGCATCCTTTAAGTATCTTACAACTCTAACTGCAGCATCCAAATAAGACTTCTTGGTCCTTTGCATGACCTGGCTTAAGTTTTGCACAGCACAATTGATATCAGGTCTTGTAATTGTGGCATACAATAACTTTCCAACTAGCCTTTAATAAGCACTAATGTCCTGCAATATGGGATCATCCTTGACTCCATTTTCTTGATCATATTCTACTGAAGCGAGTTTTGCATTAGCCTTCAAGGGAGTGAAGCAGGCTTAGCCCCACTTAAACCCATCTCTGAGATGAGCTGTAGTACATACTTTCTCTCGTTCAACAAAATGCCAGCCTTGGATCTTAGTACTTCAATTCCCAGGAAGTACTTAAGTTCTCCTAGATCCTTGACTTTGAACTTCTAGTGTAGGCTATCCTTGGCATGTTTAATTAGGTTTTCACTTCTTCTTGTGATGAGAAGATCATACATATAGACTAGGACAACCACTACCTCTTCCTAGCTTCTCAGAGTGAATAGGGAATAGTCATAGTTGCTTTGAATGAAACCTGCACTTAGGAATGCTTCTGTTAGCTTGATGTTCCAATGTCTTGAAGTTTGTTTAAGCTCATATAAGGACTTCATTAAATTGCAAACTTTCTTGTCACCTTGTTATTTAAATAACTCAAGCAATTACATATAAATAACCTTGCAAGAAGGCATTATATACACTATTTGGAACAGGTTCCAACCTTTTGAGGCAGCAAGTGCTATGATTGACCTCACAGTGACCATTTTTGGTGATGGTGAGAAAGTGTCATAATAGTCCAATCCTTCTCTTTGACTATACCCCTTTGCCACTAGCCTTGACTTATATCTCCCAATGTCTATATTTACTTTATATTTAATCTTATATACCCATTCTGAGCATACTGTATTTTACCATTTGGCGAATCAACTATGCATCATGTTTTGTTATCTTCCAAAGCCTTTATCTCCTGCTTCATAGCCTCAATCCATCTACTGTCTTTAGTAGCTTCTTTGAAGGACTGTGGCTCAAAATATTAAGAGAACTTGGCCAAATAACATTAATAAGTGGAGGATGTTTTTTCATAAGAAAAATAGTTTGAAATTGGATAATTGCAGGTAGCAGCCTTCTTTGTAGTGATATAATCTTTCATCCACAACGACTCCTTGATCTGTCTTGAAGATTTCCTGCATATGTTTAGTGTTACATTTTTATTTTCTTCTTCAAGTGATTGTTGCATTTCATTGTATGACTCATTCTGAGCCTCTGCATCATGGACATTTGGACTCTGAACTTCTACATCCTAAAAGATTGCTGCATCTGCATCAAAACTATCAGAATTTGCCTTCTCAACTTCATGTTGTGAATCATCTTCTTTTTCTATGTGATATACATTATTGTTGTTTCTGGTAAGTTTGATCCACAAGGAGTACTATTATGATCTGACACCTTCATATGTAGAGGAGAAGACATAGACAATTCAGATTCCTTTCTCATATCAGTGCTTCATTTGGCAAAGGGAAACTCAGATTCCCTGAAAACAACATCCCTGCTAGTGAAGAATTGCCTAGTTTGTAGATCCAGAAGTATATATCCCTTCTGTGTTTCATAGTATCCCATTAAAATTGTTGTTTTGTCTCTTTCAGCAAATTTGTCTCCCTTGTGCAGATTTGTTGAATAACATGTACAACCTATAACCCTTAGATGAAAGGGAGAAGCCTTCCTACCTTGTAGTAGCTCAGAAGGCACTTTGCCTCCTAGAGTTTTGGATGGAAACCTATTGATCAAATACACAGAGTTTTGGATGGAAACCTATTGATCAAATACATTACAACATTCTTACATATGCCCCAATACTTCATAGGAATGGACCCCTGAAACTTCAATGCCCTAGCAGTGTCAAGAATATGCATATGTTTCCTTTCTAGTTTCTACTATGCCATTCTGTTTAGAGGTATAAGGACAACTACATTGATGAATGATGCCAAGATTAGTCAAGAAAGCTACACACTATGAGTTAAAAAATTTAGTCCCATTATCTGATATCGGTATTTTAACCATGACTCTAAACTAATTTTGAACCATGTTTAAAACTGTTTTATTGCTACTATCATTTTAGACTTTATTTGCAAGAAATGTACCCATATGTATCTAGAATGATCATCTACGACAGTTAGGAAGTAGTACTTGTTATTGAATATAGGAACCTCATAAGGGCCCCAAAGATCCATATGTACAAGATGAAACAATCCATCAGCTCTAGAGTCACTAAGTGAGAATTTCAGCCTAGTCTGTTTTGCTAAGGCGCAAACAAAGTAATTATTCTCTGCCATACCACTAACATAGCTATGTAACTCCTTTATATTCTTCATAGTTGACAGTAAAGGATGTCCCAGTCTCATGTGCCGTAGGCTATTAGTTCCTCCACACAATTTGCTCATTGCACAAATGGCCTTCAGCTTGTTAACTAATCTTTCATTTCTAAGCAAATACAACTCACCTCTCTCTCTACGAATCTCATTCACCCTGCAATTGCAGAAGTCCTGAAATACACAAAAATTAGGAAAGAAGTTGACATTGCAAGACAGTGCTCTTGTGAGCTTTGAGACTAACAATAGGTTGAACCTTAAATCAGGTACATAAAGGATATTTTTTATACTTTCTTTATCCAGCAAACATAGACTACCAGTATGTGTGATATCATCTTTTCCCCCTGTAGGTAGATGTACTCTATCATTGTTAGATTTTTCTGTAGTTCTAGTGTTAGCTAACAGTTCTAATATTGAGGCAATATCATAAGTTGCTCCTGGAAATAGAATAGAATCTCTCATTAAAGCATGAGAAGTTGGTGAAAGAGGACTTGAAAGAATCGATTGCATTAGGAAACAGACTTTGGGTCTCAATTGTTACCCTCAAGTTCCTCTATTTTAAACCAATCCTTTGTGTTATCTTCCTCGACCATGTTTGGGTTCTTTTGACCTTTGAGCAAGTTTTTTGGAGTTCAAACATGAATTTTCCCATTTGAATCAGCTAATATGGCCATTGCCAAATAGCTTGGTGATCATCCTTTTTAAAGCTACCAATGGTCCACAATTTATAATTTTCATTTTTTATTGGTATAACAATGTCCTGCATATTTCCAATCAATAAATTACCCATGCTTTGTATTGACTGGAAACCATTCTTGGTATGCTAGAGATCTCCAATCAATTTAGTTACAAGTAGATGGAGAATTTTGTATGTATTGGTGGACGGGATATAACCCTAATTTTGTATTAGGAAAAATCAAGTTAATATATTGAATTAATTATGTAATGATATCAAGACACGTAGATCAATAAAAGAATGACAGCTGGCAAAGGTAGATGAAGAGACGCGAGCTTTAACAAGCACGGGCAGAGATTCAAGAAAACATGAAGGAACAATTACTCAGACCTCTTGGTAATTTGAAGAGATATCGTACGAATGAACATAGTTAGCAAAAAGTACAGACACGTATTATCCGTAATTAATGAGCGTCAATGATGGAAAACGTTATAGAATCTTCATGAAACAGTTACGATTGATAATTATAACGTTGCATTAATGACATTAATTACTCATAATGGCTCTGTTATGAGAGGAAAGAAACACATTACTTAGAAATAGCTATTAAAGAAGAGGAATAAATATTTGTAAGTGGGGAGAACATTATTGGAATATACTGATTTACTTTGTTTTATTTTACTCAGGTATTGTTTATGTAAATTCTTCTTGTTTGTCCCAAATTTGATTATCAGTAACCCGAGTTCTTATAAAATTAAGCTTCGACTAAATTTCCTATTTTTTAGTTAACATATTGGTTCCATTATGTCACGACCCTAGTTCACCAATCGTGAACACATCATGACGGCACCTAGTCTTTGCGACTAGGTAAGCCTAACACAAATTGCGGAAGTAACAACATTTACAAAATTTTAATCAAAAGCTAAATAACATGAGTAATGTATATAGTTGCCGCTTGGCACATACACTTCAACACTTTAAAATTATGAAACTATCCCAAAGACCCGGAAACCCACGGGCAACACAGGCAAAGAGTAATACATAATACTGCTCTAATCATCCGAAAAGTCTATAACAAGGAAGAATGGAGTAGCATCTAACTAACTAAAGGGGTAGAGTGAGAGGGAGACTCTCCGGTCTGCGGACGCGGCAGATATGCCTCAAGTCTCCGAAATGCTCCCTGTAGCTACTGATAATGCGCCTGCGTAGAGGTACCTGGATCTGCACATGAAAAACATGTGCAGAAGAGGCGTGAGTACACCACAACGGTACTCAGTAAGTGCCAAGCCTAACCTCGGTTGGGTAGTGACGAGGAAAGGTCAGGGCCCTACTGAGGCAGAAATAATACAGCAGCAAAAATATTAACAGTGTAGAAATCTGACGAAAACTAATGAACGCAACAGTGCAATAAGGCAGATAAATAAAATAATAATACTACAAAGACCAAACATAAGCACAGAGTAAATACAGCTAAATTGAAAAAATGCCAACGACGGTCTCCCAGGATACCGTCCTATAGCCCTTTCCTCAACTGTCCAATGGATCTCCCAGGATACCGTTCCGTAATCCAACTCTCATATCAATATCAAGGATCTTTCGGGATACCATCCCGTAGTCCAATCATCAGCGTGCAGGGGAATCTCCCGGGATACCGTCCCGTAGTCCCAAAATAAAACTGCAGGGGGATCTCCCGAGAATCAAACCTGTAGTCCCAAAGTAAAAGTGCAGGGGGATCTTCCGGGAATCAAACCCGTAGTCCCAAAGTAAAAGTGCAACCAAAATCAGAGGAATATTCAGAAGTGAAGTACATCAATACAACAACAACTCAAAATATCAAATAATTACCAAACTCATGGCAAAAAATAGTAGATCCTAGCCTAATATGCTTCATAGAGTGCAAACAAGGA
>MU758643.1:2615-30956 GCA_026770625.1 Nicotiana glauca
AATAACATAGCAATTTTCAGCAAAAATACCAGTTAAACATCAGTTAAGTTTTCAAATCTTAGAAAGATGGCTGAGTTCGCAAAATACCATTTTAAAACCTTAGACTGAGATGAAAATATGCACAGTATTTCCAAGACAGTGAAACCAATCCCTGAAGGATTCAAATATTCGGCACGAAGCCCAAAACATGACAATCAATCCAGTTCATGATAATTAATATCTTTATTAGGGTGTCAATTCAATTTCAAGCCATTAGGTAGTGTTTTTATTAAGCGGGATGGACTAAGTCACAATCCCCAATGGTGCTCTACCCAACTCCCGTTATCCGGCGTGTAAGTCACCTCAATACAGCATTATGATGTGCAAGTCCGGGGTTTACAAACCCTTAGGACATCATTTACAAGTATTACCCACCTCGAACCGGCGAAAACTCTAGCCCAAACCGGCCTCCACGCGCGTCGAAACTAGCCAAAACAAACATATCATAATAGGCTAATGGAACAACACCCAATCGAAAACAATCAAAATATAACAAAAATCTCGAAACTAGCAAAACCCGAGCCCCGGGCCTGCTTCTCTAAAAATTATGAAACTCACATTTTCGGAATCCTCGTCTCTCTACGAGTCCGTACATATAAAATTTATCAAAATCGGAGTCCATTTGACCCCTCAAATCATCATTTTATCATTTCTTAGGCTTCAAGCAAAACCTCCATTTTTACACTTTGATTCCTCCAATTTCAGTGATTAATTCCTTGTTTTAACACCATAATGACATAGTCTAGGTACAAGAGTCCTTACCTGATGATACTCCACGAATTCCTCTTCAAAATCGCCCTAAATCCCTCTTTGTTCGAAGCCCCAAATGTTTTTACACTTCTGAAATTTTCAATGCACTGACCACTTAAACCCTCAGCGATTTTCGCTTCTGCGACTCATTGACCGCACCTGCGGTCCCGCTTTTGCGGTAAAAAGACCGCTTATGCGGTTTCTCCTTAAACTCATAATAACCGCTTCTGCGGACTCCCAACCGCACTAGTGGTTCAGCTTCTGCGGTCTTTCCATTAATCTCTAGGACTGCTTCTGCGGCTTCAAACTCGCACCTGCGACTCCGCTTAGGCGGACCATGTTTCGCTTTTGTAAAACTTCCCTGTTCAAGCCCAAACCGCTCATGCGCTCTATCATCCGCTTCTGCGGACTCGCTTCTGCGGTCCATTTTCGCAGAAGCAGAAATACCAGAAGACATATAATTACAGACCTGCAATTTTACCAATTTCCTTCCGTTTAACCATCCGAAACCATCCCGAGGCCCCCGGGACCTCAACCAAAAATACCAACCCACTCTAAAACATCATAAGAACTTGTTTCAATCATAAAAACACACCCTTTAACACAAAAATCACCAACTTACCACGGATTCAAGCCTAATTTTCCTTAAAACTTCCGAATCTCACATCCAATCAAAAACCCGACCAAACGATGTCTGAATGACCTGAAAATTTGCAGACATATCCAAAATCACCTAACGCAACTACTCCAACTCTTGTAATTCCATTCTGACCCTCGGATCAAAATCTCACCTATAAACCGGAATTCGCCAAAATTCCAACTTCGCCAATTCAAGTCTATTTCTACACCGGACTTCAAATTCGATTCCGATCGCTCTCCTAAGTCATAAATCATCCCCCGAAGCTAACCGAATCACCGAAATTCTCATCCGAGCCTTCTAACCACATAGTCAACTTCCGGTTGACTTTTTCTAAAACAAGCTCCCTTCTAAGAGGCTATGTGCCTTATTTTTTATCCAAAACCAATTTAATTACACCCGATCAACTCAAATACCGATATAAAAGCATGAAGCATCACAATAAGGGGGAAATGGGGCAGTAACTCACGTGACAACGGGTTGGGTCGTCACAAAGGTGGTCTTGTACATATCCCCGCGGCGATGCCGAATGATGCCCCGCGGGCCCTAGGATTTGAAGATTTAATGTTTTCTTAGTCATCGAGTCTGTATTTTCATTATTTTGAGTCTGTTTTGTAACTTTCCCTTTTAATAAAAACAAATAGTTTAGTATCTTTGTAATCAAAGTTTTATTAATGAAAAATTGAAAAAATCCCAAAAATTATTTCCTTATTTTGCATTTATTTCAAGAACTACGCTTGGTCTGATTCATGCGGGGTTATGATACGTAGACAATCTTTATAAGATTCGATCGTAACCCTAAGAAAAGAAAAAAAGGGAGGGAAGAAAATAAAAGAAAAAACAAGAAGTGGAAAAGAAACACAAAAAGAGAGAAAATAAGAAAACCGAGAGAAAGAAACCATGGCAAAAGAAAGACAAGAATGAAAGAAAAGAAAAATGGAGAGGAAAGAAAAATGAGAAAATGAGAAAAAAACTAGAAAAGCAAAGAAAAGGCAAGGAAAAAAAAATCAAAAGAAAAGAAAATGGAAAGGAAAAGCCGAGATGACATATGCAACCGTTGCAAACATGTAGACACCCGTTAACTGTATAGGTGCATCACACCCCAATGTGCAATTACCTATCTGTTACTTGTCTCAAACTAACCATTTGTTGCTGTGAAATTCCAGCTTAGGTTTATAGAAACGGTGTTTGGTTTTTGGTAAACTGTCATCACATCAGTATTTTACCATATCAAAAGGGAGTATAGAAATGTCGTCTGAAATGACTTTGCCAGCAGTTCTCATCCCTGAAGATAGCCCCATCTCGGGGATCCTGGCCTCCGAGTCTGCAACAGCCGAAGAAAATCGAATCTTACGTCTCCGTGTTATGGAGATGTGGGATGCATGGACTAATAGAAGGGAGCCTCCAAGTGCTGTCCCTAGCTTTCCTGAATTGTTCCCTAGATCCGGGGGTACTTCTAACATCCCCATCAGTCATCCGAATACCCCATTAGGACAACCTACCATGTTTGCTCACTTTGTAGGAACACCTTCTGAGGTACGCCCCCAGGTGTTCATATCAGGAGTAGCTCCCAATATTTTTACCGGTCCACCATGCTCTACCACAACACAGCCTTCGCTGCCCAGGCCCGCTTTTGATCCCTCGGACTTCGCTTTCCAAAATCCTATTTTTCAAGTGTATCCTCCTCAATACCCCACATATACTTATCCGCAACCACCCCCGTTTGAGTTGACACCCAGACAAGATAAAACTCATAAAGCTCCCAAACAGGATGAGATGGCAAAAAGGATGAGGAGCTTAGAGCAGAGCTTAAAAAACATGCAAGGTTTAAGCGGGCAGAAGAGTGTCTCCTATACTGACCTGTGCATGTTTCCTCACATGCACCTACCCATGGGATTCAAAACACCGAAGTTCGAGAAATATGATGGGCATGGCGATCCTATTGCGCACCTTAAGAAGTATTGCAATCAATTGCGTGGGGCTGGCGGAAAAGAGGAATTGCTAATGGCTTACTTTGGGGAAAGCTTGGTAGGTATTGCCTCAGAATGGTATATGGATCAGGACATATCTTGATGGCACATTTGGGACGATCGTGCCAGAGATTTTGTTCGACAGTTTCAGTACAACATAGACATTGCGCTAGACAGGAACTCCTTGGCGAATCTGAAGAAGAAATCCTCAGAATGTTTTCGGGAATATGCGATTAAGTGGTGTGAGAAAGCATCGAGGGTGAAACCTCCAATGGATGAAGTTGAAATTGTCATGTTATTTCTTCAGGCCCAGGAAGTTGATTACATCCAGAAAATTATTTTAACTAATGGAAAACCTTTTACAGAGGCTATTAAGATCGGTGAGATGGTGGAGAATGATCTGAAAATAGGCAGGATTTTGAGCCAGTCAGACATTAGAGCAACCTCCCTAGCCATTCAAGGCGGGTCTGGAGGAATGGCTAAGGGTAAGAACAAAGAAGAAACGTCTATGGCAGCATCAGGGGCAAGAAGACATAGCGCTCATAGACCCATGTTCTCGGAAAGAACCCCTCAACATTACTACCCTCACCATGACATGGCTTATGCTCCTCAACCGTATGCGGTCATGAACGCTCAACCCTTTGCCCAACCGGAACCACGTGCCAATAGAAATAAAGCTCCATTCCTAAGAAATCAGCCTCCCCACCAAAACCACTATAATCCCCGTCCTCCACAGAATAACTTTCCACCATGTGAGCCACCCAGGAGACAAAATTTTACCCCAATTAGTGAATCATTCTCTGATCTATTCCCAAAACTTGTCCAAATGGGTCTACTGTAGCCTGTCCCCCAAACAAGGCATAACCCAGCATCGCCTGCCTTCAGAGCCGGTGTCAGCTGTACTTATCATTCAGGGGCAGAAATCCATGATACAAATGACTGTTGGACCCTGAAACGAGCGATGGAGAACTTAATAGAGCAAGGAAAAATAGTGCTGAGGGATGAGGACGTCCCAAATATGACCAATAATCCACTGCCAGCCCACAATAATGGGCCTGTGATTGGAATGATCTGTGAGGATAAAGAGTTTGATTCAACATTAAAGCCCATCATTGCTATTGCAGATGCAGAAAGAAAGCCAAAGGTTGCCCCGAAGCAAGATAAAGGGGAAAAGAAGAAAAAAGTAACCAAGACAAAATCAAAAGAGAAAGCTGAAACAAGAACAGAGGCAATACCTCCCAAAAATGGAATTCTCTATGTCCCACGAGGCCGCCAAGAAAAGCAGCTGATTGTGAGCCCTCCAAAGAAATTTGAATTTAAAAAGGGAACACAAGTGTACGTACCTAAGGGAGCCTATGTGTTGTGGGGGACAATTAAACCATATCGGCTGAATGAGCCTATGGTTATTGGATGCGTACCACAGAAGCCTATGACGAACCCCGCTGCAGTGCCATGGAATTATCATCAGGCGGTGGTTACGTATAAGGATAAAAAGATCTTAGGAGAGCTACCAAATAATGCCCCCATTGAGAAGTATTCCAACATAGAAGAAGTAAACAATGCCATCAGAAGGCATTTCCCGCCTAAGAAACCTGCGAGTGCTGAGAAAGCAGAAGCTTTCTTTCAGAAGATGAAGATGGCCAACTATGAGGTGGTCGATCAATTGCGAAAGCGTCCCAAACAAGTGTCCTTGTTGTCATTGCTGATGAAATCCCATGAGCATCAAATGGTTTTAATGAAAACTCTGAATGAAGCATACGTGCCAGTTAAAACCTCGGTAGGACAGTTGGAAATAATAGCAGAAAGGTTCTTTGCTGTCAATCAGATTTCATTCTGTAAAGACGACCTACCTCCAGATGGAGCTGCTCACACAAAGCCTTGCACTTAACGGTTATATGTGAGGGATATTATGTAAAGCGAGTCATGGTAGACGGAGGCTCAAGGGTAGAAATTTGCCCACTCTCCATACTACAGCGCATGGAAATAGGGACTGGAAGGATTCATCCCACAATGTCTGTGTGAGAGCCTTTGACGACATCAAAAGAGATACCATTGGAGAAATTGACCTAATCTTGACTATCGGCCCAGTGGATTTTGAGGTGACTTTTCAAGTGCTAAACATGGACACTTCTTATAATTTTCTTCTGGGAAGGCCTTGGATCCATGCCGCAGGAGCTGTACCTTTTACCCTTCACCAAATGGTAAAATTTGAATATGAGGATCAGGAAATTGTGGTTCATGGACAAGATGAATAGTCAATCTATCGAGACCCATCTGTCCCATGCCTAGAAGCGAGGGAAGGTAGTGAGCACATACTCTACCAAGCATTCGAAGTTGTGGTAGCGTATCAGCATGAAGAAGGAAATCCTTACCCTCAACCCTTCCTATCCAATGCCTCAATTATGGTGGCCAAGGAAATGATCAGACATGGTTTCAATCCAGGGAAAGGCCTTGGAAAAGCTCTGTAAGGAATACCTGAGCTGGTGAATCTGCCTACAACCGAAAAGTTCTTCGAGATAGGTTTCCACCCTACCCCAGATGATATAAAATGGGCAGATGAGAGAAAGTCTTGCCACAACCACTGCCACATTTGTATGAAACCTTTTTCAAGCCGAAGTATAGTGAAGAGGAAGATGATGAGGTTTTCACGACTGAAGAAATTATGGAAATATGTAGGGCAATGAGAAAAGTACTCTACGAAACCCACATGGTTCAGCTGGGAGAGGGCACTAGCACCGCTGAGGTGTTATACATGGGATCAAGCGCCAAGCTTCAAAATTGGAAGGCTAAGCCATTTCTGATTAGGCAGGAGTCCTGATAGACCAGCCCTGCTACTTTTTCTGCATCCCGAGTTATTCTAGGGTGTAACTAGGATGTTTCTTAATGCGGCTTTAAATAACATGACATGCTTTCGGACTTCATGCCCAGATCAAAACACGTTGTCTAATTGTGAAATAATGAACCAAGAACCAAAATATGATGAAGAAGAGGCTTTTAGGGAAATAAATCGAGAATTGGAATAATTTGAGAATAAGCTTAAGCCAAACTTGAATGCCGGTTAACTTGGGAACTTCTGAGGAAATCCGGGAAACCAAAATAAGCTTTCACATAGATGAGAAAACTCAAGATGCAATAATCCAACTTCTGTTTGAGTTTAAAGATGTGTTTTCTTGGTCGTATGATGACATGCCAGGGTTGAGTGTTGATTTAGTGGTTCATAAGTTTCCAACTTACCCTGATTGCCCTCCGGTCCAGAAAAATCAGAGAAAGTTTAAAACTGACATCAGTGATAAGATCAAAGAAGAAATCATGAAACCGTTGAAAGTAGGGGTAATCCGAGTGGTTCGGTACACTACATGGTTCACTAATGTAGTCCCAGTTCCAAAGAAAGATGGAAAGACCCGGGTGTGTGTGGATTACAGATATTTGAACAGGACAAGTCCCAAGGATAATTTCCCTTTGCCCAACATCCACATCCTTGTTGATAACTGCGCCAAACATGAGATACAGTCCTTCATGGATTGTTATGCAGGATATCACCACGTGTTGATGGATAAAGAAGACGTAGAGAAAATAGTCTTCACTTTACCCAGGGGTACATACTGTTACCGGGTCATCCCATTTAGTCTGAAGAATTCTAGAAAAACCTATACGAGGGCCATGACTGCCATCTTCCATGATATGATGCATTAGGAGATATAGGTATATGTGGATGATGTAATCATCAAGTCCCGAACTCAGGATGATCATGTTCAAGATTTGAGAAAATTCTTCGAGCGATTGCGCAAGTATGATCTGAAGATGAACCCGGCTAAATGTGCATTCAGAGTCCCATCGGGCAAACTTCTGGGCTTCATAGTCAGCAGGAGAGGTATCGAGTTAGAACCGATAAAGATAAAGTCTATCCGGGATTTGCCTCCTCCGAGAACTAAGAAGGACGTGATGAGCTTGTTAGGCAGATTAAACTATATCATCCGATTCATTGCTCAGCTAACATCCACATGTGAGACCATATTCAAGTTACTGAAGAAAGATGCAACAGTCAAATGGATAGATGAATGTCAAGAATCTTTCGATAAGATCAAAGAATATCTGTCAAATCCGCCACTTTTGGTCCCACTAGAGCTAGGGAGACCTTTTTTCTTATATCTGACAGTCTTGGAAAATTCTTTTGGTTGTGTCCTCGGGCAACACAATGTAACTAGGAAGAAAGAACAGGCAATCTACTACTTGAGCAAGAAGTTCACCAATTATGAAGTTAAATACACTCTGTTGGAGAGAACCTGCTGTGCTCTTACTTGGTTCGCTCCGAAGCTGAGACATTATCTTCAAGCTCTCACTACCTACCTCATAACCAGGTTGGATCCTTTGAAATACATATTCCAAAGACCGATGCCCACATAGAGATTAGCAAAGTGGCAGATTCTGCTCATTGAATTTGACATAGTCTATGTCACTCGTACGACGAATGAAAGCCCAGGCCTTGGTAGATCATTTGGCTGAAAATCCGGTTAACGAAGAATACCAACCGTTGAGCACCTACTTCCCAGATGAGGAGATAAATTCAATAGAGGCAATCTCTGAAGACACTCATGCTTGGAAAATGTTCTTTGATGGAGCGGTAAACGCTAAAGGTGTGGGAATTGGGGCAAACTTGACCTCACCCACTGGTCATCATTACCCGGCCACAGCCAGACTGTGGTTTTTCTGCAAAAACAATACTGCTGAATATGAAGCCTGCATCATGGGTATGAACATGTCAATCGACCAAGACATCGAAGAGTTATTTATTATGGGGGATTCCGATTTGATTATTTGGCAATCCCAGGGAGAGTGGGAGACCTGAGATGTTAAGATTATTTCTTATCGACAACACGTGGAGGATCTCATCATGCGGTTCAGGTCGATAGAGTTCAGGTACATCCCTCGGTGTCACAATGAACTAGCCGGTGCACTCGCCACTCTAGATTTGATGTTGCCCTACACAGGTAACGCCCATATTGATCCCCTGGAGATCCAAATCAAGGAAAGGCATGGTTACTGCAATGCGATCAAGGTAGAACCAACCACTTAGCCATGGTATCATGACATTACAAGGTTTCTGAAAATGCAAGAATACCCCGAACAAGCTAAAGGAGATCAAAAGAAAACCCTTAGATGACATGCAAGTGGGTTTTTCTTGAGTGGTGATGTCTTGTATAGAAGGACCCCGGATATCAACTTGTTAAGATGTGTTGACACCGAGGAAGCTGGAAGAATTATGCATAAAGTGTACGTGGGGGTGTGTGGACCTCACATGAATGGGTATGTTTTGGCAAAGAAAATCCTTCGAGCAGGGTATTACTGGATAATCATGGAAAAGGTTTGCTTCAGTTTTGTCCGGAAATGTCATCAGTGTCAGGTGCACGGTGATTTGATTCATGCGCCTCCAACAGAACTACATCCCATGTCAGCACTTGGTCATTCGTTGCCTGGGGCATGGACGTCATTGGGCCGATCGATCCAAAGGCCTCAAATGGACATAGATTCATATTGGTTGCCATTGACTACTTCATGAAGTGGGTTGAAGCCATTGCTCTTAAATCAGTCACCAAGAAAGCTGTGGTAGACTTTGTGCACTCTAATCTTATCTGCCGCTTTGGCATCCCTGCAACCATCATCACAAATAATGTTGCCAGCCCAAATAGTCATTTGATGGAAGAGGTATGCGATCAATTCAAAATAACGCATAGAAACTCTACTCCCTATCGGCCCAAAGCCAATGGTGCTGTTGAAGCAGCTAACAAGAACATCAAGAAGATTTTGAGAAAGATGATTCAGAGCTCCAGACAATGGCATGAAAAGCTGCCTTTTACATTACTGGAATATTGCATCATGGTGCGTACTTCAGTAGGAGCAACCCCATACCTGTTGGTTTATGGAACTGAGGCTGTTATACCCGCAGAGGTAGAAATCCCCTCGCTCAGGATAATCGTTGAAGCAGAAATTGAGGATAGTGAATGGGTCAAGGTTCGTCTAGAACAGTTGTCTTTAATTGACGAAATATGGATGACCGAAGTCTGTCACGAGCAGTTGTACCAACAAAGAATGGCCCGCGCATATAACAAGAAATTACGACCCAGGAATTTTGAAGTGGGACAACTTGTGTTAAGACGCATTCTTCCTCATCACTAGGAAGCGAAAGAAAATTTTTCTCCTAATTGGAAGGGTCTATACATCATCCGAAAAATGCTTCCTGAGGAGCATTGTATCTGGGAGACATCGAAGGAAATGATCCCGAAGTAGCTGTGAATGCGGACGCAGTAAAAAGATACTATGTATAGGCCTTCTGCGGTAATGACTTTGTGCAGTTGAAATAACGAAGGCTTTCCTTCCCGCTATCCAAACAATATCAACCCATTTGAGCCAGTTACTCTTCTTTGGAACCCGGAAGTACTGTTATAAAAAATAAAAGAAAAAGAAAAAAATGATGAAAATGAAAAAAAAAGAAGAAAGAAAAGAAAAACAAAAACAAAAACCAAAAACAACAAAACAAATGTTTTCCTGAACTACTTCTGACTTGACTCCGAAAAGATACGTAGGCAGCCTCTCTCTGGGGTTCAGTCACACCAAAACAAAAAAATTCCAATTCCCCCCAAAAGTGAAACTAGGGCAGATGATATAATGGCTCGCCCATGAGCCCATAAAAATGGTTCCAAAGTTGTAATTCTATCCAAAATTCTTTTACCCAAACACCTTATTCAAGTCCTTCCAATCAATTGGCAAAGGCACGGGAATTGAAAATATCTGATGCAATCCAAATTGAGAGAAATAAAATGAGAGAGTCTTATCGGTGAAAACCTACAGGCACCATAAGGCGACGGTAAGTAGAGAAATTGAAAATGAGAGAGTCCTTTTGGTGAAAACTCATAAAGAGCACTATCGGGCGACGGTGAGAAGAGAAATGATAGAGGTCGATTGGCGAAAACCAGCAAAGGGCGTTGTCGGCCAAAAAGAAGACATCTCACTACTAAAAGAGTCCTGACAAGGTTCCCTGGTTTTTGGATCATTGAGTTTACGAGAATGTTGGGAAAGTTTGTGCGGGTTGGGCATCTAGTCTAGGAAGCATGTCATGTTCATTTGAAGCAGGCATGCACCCCCTAGATAAGTCCTTCTTTTCCCCCGAAAGGGACACTTCTCTTTAAAATCATCTTCTTGCCTTTTGCTTAATTTTTCCTTGAATCCCTTTCGATTCAACTCTATTTCCGAAACTATTACAAAGAAAAGGTGGCAGGAGTAGTTTTACAGGGCTTTGCCTAGCAAAAGCAAAAGAAAAATGCCCAGCCTCAACAGGTGCATCAAGCCAATCCTGACTGGTCATGATTGTTGATGCTTTCAAAGCAAAGATATGGAAGATGAAAGAAAGCCCAGGACAAAGGTGCTAAGAATAAAGTAAAGTGAAAGGGGAGAGCCCCACGCCGACAAATCATTATGGAATCCTGAAAGTTGAGTCTTGCGGTTTGAAAGAGAGAATAATCTTTATAACCAGCAAGCAGCAGAGGGTCTCGACAAAAGCTAGGCCGGGATCAAACAATTAAGGCCACAAAACCAACCACTGTTTCAAACTAACAATTGTTCTTTGTTTGAAAATTGAAACAGGTACAATCCAGGCGACCACACAAAAGTAGGGGCAGCCAAAAGAAAATAAACACGCTAGTGTTGAAAGAGCTTTGTAGCTAATAATCAATGCAAAAGGGAAGTTTCCTCCAAGTTATTTCTTGCATCTTATAAAAAAAATAATAATAAAAAAAGGGGCAACAAAAGAAGAAAATCTCAAAAGGGGTTAGCTTAGAATTCCCAACATCAACCTGGTGCTTTGTTAGCCGACATTAGGGCTCCAATCCCAGAGTCGCGTTTTTTACCTTTAGCCAACATTAGGGTTCCAACCCCGGAGTTGAGCATTTTTCCATTAGCCAACATTAGGGCTCCAATCCCTGAGTTGAGCATTTTTTCCTTAGCCAACATTAGGGCTCCAATCCCTAAGTTAAGCATTTTCCCCTTTAGCCAACATTAGGGTTCCAATCCCTGAGTTGGGCGTTTTCCCTTTAGCCAACATTACGGCTCTAATCCCTGAGTTGAGCGTTTTTCCCTTTAGCCAACATTAGGGCTCCGATCCCTGAGTTGAGCATTTTTCCTTTAGCCAACATTAGGGCTCCAATCCCTGAGTTAAGAGTTTTTCCTTTAGCCAACATTAGGGCTCCAACCCCTAAGTTGAGCGTTTTTCATTTAGCTAACATTAGGGCTCCAATCCCTAAGTTGAGCATTTTTTCCTTTAGCCAACATTAAGGCTCCAATCCTTGGGTTGAGCGTTTTTCCTTTAGCCAGCATTAGGGCTCCAATCCCTGAGTTGAGCGTTTTCCTCTAGCCAACATTAGGGCTCCAATTCCTGAGTTGAGCATTTTTTCTTTAGCCAACATTAGGGCTCCAATCCTTTGGCTCCAATCCCTGAGTTGAGCATTTTTCCTTTAGCCAACATTAGGGCTCCAATCCCTGAGTTGAGCGTTTTTACCTTTAGCCAACATTTGGGCTCCAATCCCTAAGTTGTGCGGTTTTTCCTTAGCCAACATTTGGGCTCCAATCCCAGAGTTGTGCATTTTTTCTTTTAGCCGACATTAGGGCTCCAATCCCTGAGTTGAGCATTTTTTTCCTTAGACAACATTAGGTCTCCAATCCCTGAGTTGAGAGTTTTTCCTTTGGCCAACATTAGGGCTGCAATCCCTGAGTTGAGCGTTTTTCCCTTAGCCAACATTAGGGCTCCAATCCCTGAGTTGAGTATTTTCCCTTTAGCCGAAGGGATTGGAGTGTTTTTCCCTTAGCCAACATTAGGACTCCAATCCCTGAGTTGAGCATTTTTTCCTTTAGCCAACATTAGGGCTCCATTCCTTGAGTTGAGCGTTTTTACCTTTAGCCAACATTAGGGCTCCAATCCCTAAGTTGAGCATTTTTCCCTTAGCCACATTAGGTCTCCAATCCGTAAGTTGAGTGTTTTTCCCTTAGCCAACATTAGGGCTCCAATCCCTGAGTTGAGCGTGTTTCCTTTTAGCCAACATTAAGGCTCCAATCCCTGAGTTGAGCGTTTTTCCCTTAGCCAACATTAGGGCTCCAATCCCTGAGTTGAGCGTTTTTCCTTTGGCCAATATTAGGGCTCCAATCCCTGAGTTGAGTGTTTTTCCCTTAGCCAACATTAGGGCTCCAATCCCCGAGTTGAGCATTTTTTCCTTTTGCCAGCATTAGGGCTCCAATCCCTGAGTTGAGCTTTTTACCTTTTGTCAACATTAGGGCTCCAATCCCTGAGTTGTGCCTTTTTAGACATAGGGCCTCCAATTCCTAATTTGTTCTATCATAGATAAATAAAATCCTTGAAAAAAAAAAGAGAAAATGAGTTCAGACTTTATCACAAATAACTTACGAAATTTTTCTAGTGAAAATTGGGGCCTAAAATTTCGTTCGTTTGTTTGTTTTAGGTGTCTGAGCAGGTTTGAACTCGAGGCACAGTGCTCGATACGACCAAAAGAATGAGTCTTAATCTAGAATAAATAAAAGAAGAAAAAAAAGAACAAAAAGAAGTGAATTCAAAATGCCGAAGTGAACAGAGATGCGGATAGCTCAAAACTTGATTGAAGTCACAAGCTCCGCCTGTCCTGCTTTGACACAATGCTGAAGAAAGAACCAACACCTACAGCTTGCAAGCATCAAAATTCAGATCGGAGTCCACGGCAAAATCAGCCAAGACTCAAGATCAAGTTTCAAGAGATTTATAGATATGAATCTTGTAACTCATAGTTGATAGGAATAGCTAGCTTAGCTTTGATTTTACTTTTGGTGCAATAAGGAGGTCAGCAAGCAGTAACAGCAGCAACAACAGTGAAATCACTGCTCCTGGTAGTCCCAGCTACCAAAATGTCCAGAACTGCATTGACCTGATTCCTTTATAGTCAAGGATATGTAGGCAACCTCTGAAGCAGGGTTCGGTCAGACATTTTTCAAAATGCTTCTCATGGAGTGCAAAACAGGTAAAAATCTCTCATGATTGCTCATTTATCTTTGCTCGAAAACCATTCGTGTCTACAAGCAAAGAGGGGCAGCTGTGAGCATGTGATTTTTGCCTCGCTTGAATTACTCCTATAGAATTCATAAAATTAGGATTTTTCTTTTAATTATTTAATTTTAGGGAATTAATTGCATGATTTTGTATTTGTTTGTATTTTTGTCTACATTTTTAATTGATAAAATTCATAAAAATACAAAAAAAAAAAAGTTCATTTGCATTTAGGACCCATTTTAATATTTTTGGTTCTATTAGTTAATCAACATTACAAAAATGGAAGAAAATAACAAACATAGTCCTTTTTGTATTTTATTTTTAATTTTTTGGTTTTTCCTTAGTTTTGTTTTAAAATAAGATTTAATTAATTTTTGAATATTAATTAGTTTAGTTTTAGAGTTAAATCAGGTCTTTGTTATTTTTAATTTTATATTTAACAAAATCTACAAAAATGAAAAAAGAAAGGAAAATGAAAAATTAAAAGAAAATAGGAGTCCTAATAAAAACCCATGTTTGGGCCAGTTCTTTAAATAAATTAGCAGCCCAATTGAACTAAACCCGTCCAATCCAAGCCCAAAACCTATCTCAGAAACCCGGTCCAGCCCCCCAGTGCTAAACGGCGTCGTTTAGTTCCATTAAATCTGAGCCGTCGAGGTTACATGATCCAACGACTCAGAAGCTGGGATCCTTAAGTATTTAAGTGTCCAAACGTCACCACCCCCCCAGAAACCCCCTGCCTCACCATCTCTCAGAACTCTCTAACCTACCGGTGTAATGCCGCCGCCGTCCGCAGCCGGCCGGGAATCGCCTCCGCCGGCGTCGATTCTCCGATGACCCCCAAAATAACACCATACCTTCCCCTTCACCTCCCCATTCCATATCCACCCTCTATTTTCTTTGAATCCCTCCTGAACTTGTCGAATATTCAAAACAGTGGTCGCCGCCTCTGCCATGTCCGGCGGCACCACCTCCAAATCTCACCAAATTAACCCCATATGACCTCCTTACCCCCTCTTTACAATCCAAAATCCATAGCCTTCGAATAATCCCTGAAGTTCTCGAATTTTAAATCAAAGAGCGGCAGAACCCTAGAATGTCGAAGCATTCGAATTCTTCCCAATTTCTTGAGTCTAGTGTTGGATTCGAGTCACGCAATAATATTTTCGTTTGTTCTTGGTGAAGAACAAATGCTTAACATCATTCCGAGGCTCGAATCAGAGTCCAGCCTTATTCAACCATGCGTAGGTGAGTCTTCCTATTTTTCCTTTATTATTTGAAATTTCTTGTTGTTAAAAACTTGTTTAAACTTTGTTTTCTTTTAATTCGTTCGTCATGCACTGTTTGGTTCTATTAACATAGGATTTAAGTATTTATTTTCATTTCTTATTGATTAGTTTAGTTAGATAACTCAATTAGTCTATCTGCATGCTCGTTGATTCTTGTTTGCCCGTATTCTTAGATTTTAGCTTTTGATTTCCTTTTTCTGTTTATATTGACTCTCTGTAATTTCATTTGTTCTTAATTTTTGGTTTGACTTAATTATGTCCATTCTCATTTGATTCCTTAGTTAATTCTAATTTATTTTGATAATTAATTCGAAGCCTGAAAGAGGTTAGTTGAACTGTTGGGGATTAATTCAAGCTTAAATTAGGTTTAGTTTAATTTTTGGAAGTTTTTGTTAATTGAAGTGTTGTTTGATTGTTGTTGAATACTCCAGGGCCTTTGCTATTAACCATAGTAAATTTTTGACCAAGTTAAGAGGGGCTGGGATTAGTTTAGCCTAAGTTAGTAATTCGGGGGTGAATTCAAGGGTATTATAGGTAGTTCAAAATAGAGAATAGTGCAGTAACTGAAATTGAAAACCACTAGAACCTTCAAGATGGAGTTTTAATTTGAAATTCAAAACTTGGTAGTATAAATTGACCAACAAGGCGTGAAATGAGGGGTATAATTAGCTAAAAATTGAAAACTAATAACGGGGCAAGGGTGCAAAAGAAAAATCTGAATGCTGCTCCAATTTTGTCTATAAAAGGGCAGTGCCTTGCTTTACAATACAAGTTGAGAAATTTGAAAAGTTTTAAAAAGTTGAGAGAGATCCGAAAAAATTCAAAGGAAAAGATTTAGAGAGATAGATTTGAAATTCAAAAATTCAAAATAAGAAATCCATAGGATCAGAAATTTCAAAATTCAAGTTCCAAACTATTGAAAAAATTACTAAAAAATTTCAAAAAAGTTCCAGATTTGTTTTTTATTCAATGGCACCGGTTCATCAAGCTTAATTTCCAAGTTTAGCTGATTTTGTTTGGTTGATTGAGGTGGTTTTGGGTTCTACTGCCTCCTATCCTGTTTTTGCCTTTTTTTTGGTTGAAATTGTTGATTTGAAAGTCTACTGCCTTTTGCTCGTGCTCCTGCTTCTTTGAATCTGCTGGTTTGCTGCTGTAAATTGAATCAGTTGCTGTATTGCTATTAACTGACCTCCATTTTACCTCATTTTGTACAAATTTCCAGGTACTTTTTTTTTCAGCTTCAAATGATATGTGAAATTTGAGTCAAATTGGAAGAAATGATGAGGAATGATCTGTTTTATGAATCTCTTAGTGCTATAATTTAGTTTAGACACATATTATAGTGGTGTTTATCTGAACATTACCTCATTTGTACTAATTTGGACTGCTGGACTCTTTATTTTTAGAATTCTATGAACAAAGTGTTGAACATTGTTAGATTTAGTTAGTGTTAGTCTTGTTATCGTGTTTGGAACTTACGCTTAGAATATTATTTGGTTTGATAGTGTTAGTTTTAGTCCTATTAGAATATATGAACATGATTCAAATCTGGAAGCAACATGTATACTCATCACTGAAAATTGAAGCATCTCCTGCAGCTATAGGGACTGGTTATTTTAATTCGCTTATCATGTTGTTTGTTAAACATAAGAAATGAATATTAGTAGCTACTTCTAATTTCTAGCCCATGACTAAGTTTTTTAAGGTATATTGATCAAAATTAAAGGGCTGTTGGATTTTCACGTTTAGTATGCTAGTTCAACAGAATGCAAACAAGTTGAAATGTATGTGAGATTTGAATTTCAAACAATTAAGAGTTTCCAAGTCTAGTTGTGATTAAAACCAGTATTTAAAATCCAAATAAAACCAGTATCAGATTTTGGGCTCACTATGAGCCAAAACAGTCCAGCCTTTTGTGCAAACGAAATTTTGGCCTGTTTGCTTAATAATAGGCCTAGGTATTATTAGCCTTTGAACCAAGGCGTTTGGGCTGATCTATAAACCACCAGAAACACCTCCAAGTTGGGCTGTTTTTGAGGCCTAAAGTCCAGTACCCCTTTATAAAGCTGAAGGGACTCCCCTCTTCTTGGGCCAATTTCGAAGCCCAATATGCTAAAGGCCTTAATTAAGGTCATGGGTTTAAATTCGTAATGCAAGTTGTGGGCCTTTCAAGTTAGGTAGCAAATTTGAGATAAGAGGTCTTCAATAAATGAAGATCCTCTTGTTTGAATTTGGACTTGATCTTGAGGCCCAAGTTTGCTTGAATGCTTTTAATAGTAGCCGATTAACAATGCTAATTAATTAGGCCTTTTAGAGACAATCCTTAATAGAGAAGAATAGTTCCTTTTAGGATGGCCTTTAAAATAAATCGAGGTGGGCCGCGCCAAACAAAATTCATAAACCGCGTGGCCCTCTTTAAATGCATACGTTAAAATACTTAGAAATAAGGACGTGCCATTTAGCGAATTTTCATGGCCTCCGGTAAAGTTAATAACATGGTAGTTGCTTTAGGCGCGTTATTTAATAATTTACCTTCCTAAACTCGGGTGTGCATTTCATGTGACCCAAATCCAAATCCCAAAACATCGAATAAACTGTGTCGCGGATCCAGGTACATTTCATGTGACGTGATCCAAAAATACATTTTAAACGCGTTCAGTCTTCCTTAAAAATTCAATTAAAATCGATAAATAATTTTAAATTTCACTATAGGATGAACATGTATTAAAATCATATATTAGGTCAATTATAATAGTTTAAGCGACCGTGCTAGAACCACGGGATCCAGGGGTGCCTAACACCTTCCCCCGGTCAACAGAATTCCTTATTCAGAATTTTTGGTTCGCACACTTCATTTGGAAAGTCGAAAAATTTCCTCGATTTGGGATTCAAGATAAACCGGTGACTTGGGACACCAAAAGCCAAACCTATCCCAAGTGGCGACTTTGATAAATAAATAATCCCATTTCGAAAAATGTCATTTAAATTGGAAAAACTCCCTTATATACTTTCCTTCCGGGGGTGGTGTGTAAAAAAGGAGGTGTGACAATGCTCCAAACTCCAGTATATTATGCTGGACTGGTATACTTGCTGGAACTCCAGTATATTATGCTGGAGTTCTAGTGAAATTATGCTGGAACTCCATCATATTATGCTGGAGTTCCAGCATACTTATCTTGGAGCTCCAGTATAATATGCTGGAGTTCAAGTATACTTATGCCGGAACTCCAGCATAATGTACTGGCATATTTTTCGGGTTTTGAATAGTGTTTTCGCTCAAATTTATCTTTACATAAAAAGTGGCTAAATTTCGATTACTTTTAAAATTGGGCTATTTTTGAATGATCAGTTGTAAATTTGGCTATTTTTGAATTTCTCCCAGTTTTAACATATCATAAGCTCATAACATTTTAGTTACTCCAACTACTTTTATGGGGTAACTAATTATTTATAATAGAGATTTACTTGCAATTACTCGACAAATGACATGATTGTCTTTTTTTTACACGTTAACTTAAACACTCCGTAACAAGGGCGGCTCTAGGGTAAGGCAAGTGAAGCTCTTGCCTTAGGCCCCCAAATATTTAAGGCCCAAAAAAAAAATACTACTATATCATTATATAATATATGTAATTTATATTTATAAAATTATTGATAAAATATTTTAAATTCTAATATTTATTTAAATTTGATAGATGTAGGATTGAATGAGTTAATAAGATAAAACTTTTCTCTCACTAAATTAAATAAATTCTATTTTTCTTTCTTTCTTTTTTCATATTTTTTCTATTTTATTTTCTAATTTAAAATTAAATTCTTTAAATTAGCTATTCCTTTTTGTCACAATTGATAGATCCTCATATCAGTAATCAAGTTCTTTTGTGTCTCATTTTTTTAAACTAAGAAATCCCGAAAACAATTATCGTAAGGTTCAAAACACGATCGATACTAGGCCCAATCCTTTTACCATTTTCATTTAATGCTATATTTTTTCACAGGGAGTTCAATACCATATGACTTACGCCTAACCGACATATTATACGTTGTTCTTTCACCACTTTTTTGGTCTCAATATTATATGGATATTATGAAAGAAATTTCAGGGTCTTTTAATATATTGTAGTTTTAAGCCACCAGTTCCGTTGAGCCGCCCTCATTAATGATCACTAATTATTATAGACCCCTGCCCATGAACATGTTATTCAACAACTCCATTCACATTGGTAACTAAATAATACATTCACTGATTGTTGTCTTAATTGAGACTGTATAAAATTTAATTGAGAATAGCAGGGGGATGGATATGCGGCTCGATTACGAGAGTAGTAAAGCTTTAATTTAGGTCCCCAAAAATTTTTAATAATGAATTTTATGATTTTATTTCAAGTTAGACAATATTAAAGTTTTCAAAAAAAAAAATACAATAGACCTTGGACAAAAGAAAGAAAGAAAGGAAGACTATATACTCTTTAACACTAAAAATATTTTAAAACTTTGAATTAAATTACTTAGATCTTCATATTAGTAAATATATTTTTTACAACAAAATCAAAGGTAACATATTGAAAATAAATGTCTTACATCCAATTTATTTAAATTACCTCTTACTAATATAAATGTTAATACTACTATGTAAAGTTAAAAGGTTTCGTCATTTAAGCATGTTATAACATAAATAACAAGTATAAAACAATGGCAACACTGTCTTTATTCTGTATAAGTGTGTCATGTGTGCATATATACTAAAAAAAAATATAAGATTTCTTATTAAATTTCGCTTTAGGCCACAAATTTTATGGAGCCACCATTGCTCCTTAAGTTAACCTAAGACGACTTTTTCAAAAGGACTTTTTCTTTGATATGAACGTAATTTTCCTAGTGAAGGTCAAAAGTAAAATCACATAAGAGAATTTGTTGCTATTATAAGGATCTTCTTTAGTCTAATCTTAGAGCATTAAGACAAGGGTGCTGTAAGTATGGCAAATGGCACAAAAACATTGAATAAGCTCTTCCACCACATTCTCCTATCCACTACAAAACAAAACCAATTCCCTCTAAAAGAGGCGCAAATTAATTCTCCCCACAAAAACCAAGTCCTCACATTTCAATATAAAAATTCATTAACACAACACTTTGAAGCTGCCATCAAACTCTATTTTATATCCAAATGAATAATTTTAATACTTCTCTACTATTCTTTTTCTTCCTCCTCAACATTTTATCCCATGCCAAGGCATTCAATATTACCAATCTTCTTAACCAATACTCATCTTTCAGCAATTTCAACAATTACCTAACTCAAACCGGAGTGGCTTCTGCAATCAACTCCCGACAAACGATCACTGTCTTAGTAGTCGAAAACAACAACTTGTCGCCCCTCTCGGGGAAGTCACAAGACGTGCTCGCCAACATCATGCGCGTGCACGTCTTGCTCGACTATTATGATGTCCAGAAACTCCAAAAATTACCTAATAAAACCATGAAGTCTCCGACTCTGTTTCAAACCACAGGCCAAGCCAATAGTGATCAAGGATATCTGAATGTGACAGATTTGGGTAGTGGTAGTGTTGCATTAGGCTCAGCTGCAAAAGGTGCAACACTTGGATCAAATCTAGTCAAGTCCGTTGCATCACAACCTTATAACATTTCAATCCTGCAAATTAGCAACGTTATTATTCCATTGGGGATTGATTCATCAACTAATTCCCCATCTTCATCACCTAATCGTTCTCCTTCACCTAGCACAAGCAGTAATTTCTCCGCGCCATCACCAGGCTCTGCTCCTTCGCCCGATAAAACTTCTACCCCTACACCCTCACCTTCTGCAGCCCCCAGCTCTGGCTCATCACCTAAGCCAGAGCCACCTGCTGCAGATACCCCTTCCCCGACTCCACACGCGCCTGGTTCCCCTCCTAAGCCTGATGCACCAACTGCGGACACTCCTGTTGCTGCTGAGGCACCAACAGAGGATCATTCTCCCAGTGCCACCTCAGTTTTATATGTTAGCTTAATTTTCATTGCGATATCAAATCTCTTTTTTGTATTAGTGATTTGATAAGGGAGATGGATCATTTTTATCCATGTAGGTTATTATATAACAAAGATAAATCTAGGATTTGAACTTTATGTCTTCAAGACGTCTATTTTGGAACTTTTTTAGTATAATTTTTAACAGACAAAAGGTTTGAGCCAGTCTTTAGTAACGTGGAATTCCTTTTGAATTTGGATCACAAATCCAGTATTACTGTATCACATCTTGGTACAGTGAATAACAAATTAATCAATAACTAACATTGTAAGCCAAGAAACCATGTTCAAGAGGGTTGATAACATGAATACTACCAACTATCTCCATTTATTAGTAGTTTATTACAAAAATTGGCTAATTCATAAAATATTATCAATATTAGTAAAACGTTACCATTATATTAGCCAATTAACTATTTGTCACAAAAAAGAGAGTCAAATCTTTGTGTTCTTTTGAGTGGATGTTATTAGAATAGATTGAGCGTATCTTAAGGAGTTCGAATATCAGTTTTGGGATGATTTGATAGAGTTTTGAGGTGGTTTAAATTTAATATATATATATATATATATATATATATATATATATATATATATATATATATTCTTTTTTTTTTATAAATATAATACTAGGTTATTCACCTTGTAGCTGATATTATAATAAGTCCCAAACTGGGCCAAAGTTACACACTGCTCAAGTAAAAAAATAATAATGAAACAAAGACAGACAATTGCTATTGCTACCAAATACAGTGTACAGTAGCATAATGTTAAATGGAAAGTACTAAGCTACTAATTTGCCTATGAATTCGCACACCAGTTCTAAACAATCCCTGCTATCTTTCAAAAAATTCATGAAACATGCATGTTGAACTGATGCCTTTCTGGCTTATGAGAAATATGGTGTAATATCATATTAGTATCAAATTTGTATCATGTGTATACTTGTGGTGCGTGTGATACATGCTTGATACATGTTTGATACATGTGTCGCATACGAATTTTTTAATTTGAACCCGATTTTAACTACGAATTTTGATACCAAATTAGTCCAAATCACCTCGAATCTTCCTCAAATTTTGTATATTGACTTATTTATACATTTTCAATGAATTTCAACCATACTC
The DNA here is from genome assembly GCA_026770625.1 of Nicotiana glauca. Taxonomy (NCBI): domain Eukaryota; kingdom Viridiplantae; phylum Streptophyta; class Magnoliopsida; order Solanales; family Solanaceae; genus Nicotiana; species Nicotiana glauca. Next base: position 24,533 of record MU758643.1, read on the forward strand.
ATTAAAAAATATTATTTTTTGCTTAGATCTTTTGAAATTTTTTGTATTTCATCACTTTGTTTGCTACCTTATGAACGCAATTTTCTTTCCGTCTTGGATCTAATGTTGCTAATCACGTTTAAAAATATCGAAGGAGATCTTGCATGTAATTCTTGGAGAGAAAGAACCTTGTTTATTTGTGGTTTCAATATTTATATGTGATTGACTAGTTTTGGTAAGTCTATAATTAATGGCTAGATGTTGGTAAGTTAGGATTTATTTGGAACATTTGTGTAAGATTCCCTTAATAATAGTAGCGGGCCCAAAATTTTCACTAAATTAGATAAAACTTTATACAACAAAACCCTTGATATAATACTCCATCCGGTCCGTAATAAGTGACCTTTTTGCCTTTTTGATTTGGTTCAAAATAAGTGTCATTTTTTACATATTCAAGAATGAATTAACTTTAGTTTTTCAAATATGTCCTTATTTACATATTCCAGTGTCTCAAGTTAACAATATACAAATTAAAATTCAGGATAATTTAGTCTTATTTTTTTCTAGTAGTTAATATTTTCTAAAGGTTTCAAACTGAGTAGAACCAAGACAGAATACTTGTAGTGCAAGTTCAGTGACGGGATCCATGATGCAGACGTAGAGGTTAAGCTTGATGCTCAAGTTATCCCCAAGAGAGCGAGTTTTAAGTATCTCGGGTCTATTATCCAGGGTAACAGGGAGATTGACGAAGATGTCGCGCATCGCATTGGAGCAGGATGGATGAAGTGGAGGCTCGCTTTCGGTGTTTTGTGTGATAGGAATGCGCCTCTAAGACTTAAGGGTAAGCCTTATAGAGTGGTGGTTCGACCGGCTATGTTGTATGGGGCTGAGTGTTGGCCAGTCAAGAACTCCCACGTGCAGAAGATGAGAGTAGCAGAGATGAGGATGTTGAGATGGATGTGCGGGTGTACCAGGAGAGATAGGATTAGGAATGAAGATATCCGAAACAGAGTGGGAGTAGCCTCCGTGGAGGACAAGATGCGGGAGTCGAGACTGAGATGGTTTGGACATGTTAAGAGAAGAAGCATTGATGCCCCCAGTTAGGAGGTGTGAGAGGTTGGCAATGGAGAGTTTGAGAAGAGGTCGAGGTAGGCCTAAGAAGTATTGGGGAGAGGTGATTAGGTAGGACATGACGCTGCCTCAGCTCACTGAGGACATGACCCTTGATAGGAGAGTGTGAAGGTCGCGGATTAAGGTAAAGGTTAGTTGGTAGTTTATAGTTGTTCATCGATAGTCTTAGTAGTATGCATGTCCCTTCATATTCTTAGATTTTTTTTATGTTATGTGGTTTTGTTCGCCTCAATACCGACAAGGAATGGAACTTGCAACCTTCCGTCACTTTTGACACCCCTTGATCATTACACTGGGAGTTTGTCATGTGTCAAGGGTTGGCAACCCATTGTACATATTCAATTTTTTTAAAAAAAATACCTATATACAGTGTTATTTTCCGGCGAAGGGGTGTCAGTTGACACCCCTCGAACAAGGGTAGCTCCGCCCTGTATACCAATGCCAAAAGGTTAGTTATCGTGGACCGGAAGAAGTAATATTTTGGGGCCAACATTCTTTTAATACAGTTGAACGGAAAAAATTAACCAAAAAATCTGTTTCCATTAACATGATATTTCTGTAATAAATATCTGTTTACTTTAAGAAATTTAACAATATCAAACTTTAATACTTTAACCAAAAATCTATTTAGCTCCCGTCTCAGCCATAAATTTTGGCTAATTTTTAATTTATTTTTGAAAACAATATTTGTTCATGGAATATGATCAATTTTCGAAAAAAATTTGATTTTTTTTCAACTTCCCAGAAATTGGTTTTGGGCAGTGTTTGAGTGAATTTTTTCTTCCACATAAAACTTCAATTTTTTTTTTTCAAATAAAATGCATATCCAAATACAACTTCACTTCCGAAATTTATTTTTTAACATAACTTCAAAAACTTATTTTTCAATTCTCAACCAAATCAATATCCAGACGCTAACTTATTCTATTTAAAAATTTGCTAAACTTTAATAAAGTCAGTACTTGCAAACAAAAAGCAGTAATAAGGTAGTTATAAAATAAACTGAATTAAGAAAATAAATAACTTGTTCAAAGTTATAAACTAAACTAAAGAAACACAAAGAATAAGGAAAGAGAGTTTATAATCGCAAATTGCGACGCTGCCCTCAGAATCCCCAGTGTCGCAAATGTGAATACACTCCTCATCTCCAATACGAGCAAAGCTTCGCACATGCAAAGCTGCCCAATCCCATCCCAGTTCGCAAATGCGAGCTATACGAATAGAATCTCGCAAATACTAGACCTGCAACCCAGTTACACCAACAAACACCTGTTAAGTCAAAATCAGTCTGCAACCTATTCGAAACTCACTCGAGCCCCTCAGACTCCAATCTGAATACCCACACAAGTGTAACAACATCGTACAAACTCGCTCGCATCCACATAAATCATCAAAATAACATCAAAATCAATGTCGATCATTAAAACTCAAGATTTTTCAAAGTTAAACTCAATATAATTTTTCAACTTTCCACATACATCAACCTAGCAACACCAACAACTCTACAACTCTTCAATCCGAACATTCACATAGGTATATTAACATCAAAAGAACTTGCTCTTAGGCTCAAATCATCACAATAACATCTGGAATCAAGAATCGATCACCAAAACTCACGATTTTTTCAAGTTCAAACTTAAATATTTAACTTTCTACATAAAGCGCCAAGGCGACCTCGGGTCACTCAGGACCCCAACCAAATAGACGTACAAGTACAAAATCATCATACGAACCTACCATAATCGTCAAAACATATCCGAAGTCGTTTACCAAAAATGTTGACCGTGATCAACTCTAACCACCTTCAAAGTCAAAACTCAAATTTTCTTTAAAAATCCATATTTACTCTTTCGATAATCGACAAGGGCCACACATGCAAGTCTTACATCATCAAATAGAGCTACGAGAGGTCTCAAATCATAAAAAGCTTGAGCTCAAAGTGAGCCATCGGGTCGTCACAATAGTTGGATGCTATGCTTATTGACATAATTTGCTCACTCATTTTAGACATGTACAAAATGTGACAACAAGTATCAAGATGTTTACGAGTATATAAGGTTACAAGTTAATCAAAGGGTTACATATATAGTCTATGATTTGGATTACATAATCTGTTCATTTGTCCTGAGTATTAGGATTAGATTTTACGAGAAAAAAATATTTCTCTCCGAAGTATCTAAAGCATTGATCATGAGGAGTTTATTTTGTAAAAGTTTCAAATTATTCACTAATTACCTTAAGATTTTTAATCTAAACGCTCAAATATTTTCATACTTTAATATGAGTAAGAGAAAAAATATTTTCACATTGTTTAAGGCTTATGACGGAAGATTTTCCTATGCAAGAGTGCAGGACTTGTAACGAACCGACCTGTCGTTTAGAGCTCTAGCGCGTCGTTCGGCGGTTTGAGGCCATGAATAACTTCATTTCAGGTATTATGACTTTTATGTATGGTCGAAATCGAAATTCGGGAAGTTCGGACTTGGATTTGGAAAGGAAATTCTCATTTCAAAAGCTTTAAGTTGGAAGAATTGACTAAGATTGGATTTTTGAGTAACGACCCCAGAATCGGGATTTGAAGGTTTCAACAGGTTCGTATGATGATTTTGGACTTGTGCGTATATACGGATCGAGTTTTGGATGACGCGGGAGAGTTTAAGCGCCTATTGTGGAATTTAGCCTTTTTGGGTGAATTTCATAATTTTGGGTTGAGGTGCATGGTATCGATGTTCTTTTGGGATTCCGAGTCTGGGAATAGCTCCGTATGGTGATTCTGGTATTGGGAGCGCGATCGAAAGTGGATTTGGAGGTGCGTAGGTCATTTTGGAATCATTTGGCTAAAGTTGAAAATTTGAATGTTTTTGAGAAGTTTGACCGGAAACGAACTTTTTGATATCGGGGTTGGATTCTGACCTTAGAAGTTGGAGCAGGTTTGTAATGTCGAATGTGATTTGTGTGCAAAATTTGAGGTCAATCGGACGCGATTTGATAGGTTTCTGCATCGAATGAAGAAGTTTGAAGTTCAAAAGTTCATAAAGCTCGAATTGGGGTGTGATTCGTGATTTCAACGTTGTTTGATGTGATTTGAGGCCTCGAGCAAGTCTGCATTATATTTTAGGACTGGTTGGTATGATTGGACGGGGTCCCGGGGGCCTCGGGTGGATAACAGATTGAAAATGGAATTTGAGGAAGGGTTGAAGCAGTTGGGCTTCTGGTGTAACCGCACCTGTGTGAAGAGCACCGTAGGTGCGAACCCGTAGGAGGAGGAAGTGACCAGCAAAAGCGGATTTTTGTTGGGGAATTGAAGGAATGGAACGCAGATGCGGACAAAGTCCGCAGAAGTGGGACCGCACCTGCATTTGTGGAGCCGCAAATGCGGAGTTGAGAGGCCTGGTGAAAGACCGCAGAAGTGGTAATGGGGACGCACCTACGGAACCTCAGAAGCGGTCAATTGACCGCAAGTGGGAAAAGGCTGGAGGCAGTAAGGTTTCTTTAAAATCGGGGCTTGGCTCATTTACACTGCATTTATTTCATGAGATCCGATCTTAGAGCAACTTTGGGGTGCCATTTTCATCACCACGCATGAGGTAAGTGGTTCATACTCGTTTTGAGTTAAATACATGATTTAGATATGGATTAAAGTATGAAAATTAGTAGAAATTTGAGATTTTGAGGAAAAACCTAGAAATTGGTATTCTTGGATTTTGACCACGATTTTGGACATGAAACTGAGCGTAAATTATATATTTGAGTTCGTGGGGTTATGGATAAACTTTATCTTCGAAAAATTTTGGAACCCGGGCATGCAGGCCTGAGGGTGATTTTTATTGACGTTTGGATCGCAGTTAGAAATTGCTAGAAATTGGATTATAATAAGTATTCGAGTATATATTAATAGGTTTGCATAATTATTGGCTAGTTTTGGAGCGTTGTGCATCGAATTAAGTCATCAGAAGGGCTTGAAAGCCGGATATGAAACTTCGGAGCGATGTGAGTCTCTTTTCTAACCTTGTAAGAGGGAATCATCCCCGTAAGTAAAATAATTAAATATGTGCTCGATTTAATATATTATTAGTATATTATTGGACCACTAGTAAGTGTCAAAGTCGATCCCTCATCACTATTTCTTCGAGGTTACGGGATATCTACTGGGTATGCATTGTTTTCGTACTCATGCTACACTTGCTGTGCATTTTTGTTGCACATGCACATGTAACTCTAGTGGCCTAATGGACGTAGCAGCATGGATGATACAGAGACTTTGGTGAGCCGCATCTCTCGAGACGACCCACAGCCAACATAGTGTCTTTCAGTGTATTGTACTTACTTTCTGTCCAAATTTGTATTCCGGATAGTCATTGTACTTCATTAGATTTCCTTGGTTGCTCATGCATTTGTGACACCAAATTCTAGGGTGATTATGGAATTATTCAGCAGTTAAATTTTGTAAAGACATCATTATTTGTTCTGTGAAGTTCCTTATTTAATGTTTAATGTATAAAAGCAATAATTTCAAAAATATTAAAATGAGAGTTTAATTAATTACTTAATGTTGGCTTGCGTGACTGAGGTATCCGGTGCCATCACGACCATCCTTAGTGGATTTTGGATCGTGACCGGACTGCTCAAGAAAATATCGATAGAATTAGACCAAATTTAGATCATAGTAAAGAACTACACGAAATATCTTTTTCACCTCATTATTACCATCATTCTATATGTGAAAGTGATTAATACATAGAACTTTTATCGTATAAGTTTTAATAAGTTCACATGTAAAATGATGGTAATTATGAGGTAAAAATATATTTTCTATGGTGCTTTAATTTACTATTTTGTTCTAAATCTTGGTCTATTTCTATGGATATTTTCTTGTTAGCCTTGCTTAGCAAATGGCCTTCCATCATAAGCCTTAAATAGTGTGAAAGTATCTATTCTCTTACTCAGTATAACAATAGTTGAGCATTTCGATTTAAAATCATAAATTAATTAGTGAGTAATTTAAATTTTTTACAAAAATAAACTCCTCATGATCGATGGTTTAGATACTTCAGAGAAAAATATTGTATAATTCTACTGGTCGACTTCCCTCGTAAAACCTAATCCTAATACTCACGACAAGTGAAAGAATTTTGTAATAAAAAATTAAACTTTAACGTGGAATAAATTATAACTTCTATAATATAATTCAAACCCCTCTTACACTTGATGTGACACATTTTATATATATATATATATATATATATATATATATATATATATATATATATATATATATATATATATATATATATATATATATATTGGGCCTAAG
>MU758643.1:31518-45565 GCA_026770625.1 Nicotiana glauca
ATATATATATATATATATATATATATATATATATATATATATATATATATATATATATATATATATATATATATATATATATATATCCAACTCATTAAAGAAAACTTTACTGATAAATTGGTCGATTACTTTAGGAAAAATTACTGACAAATGCAAATTTAAAAAGTCGTGTTTTCACAATATAATTGGTTATACTGATAATTTAATATATTCTTTTTAATACGTTTTTTCAACTTGTTCTTAAATTATATAATGGTGGTCAAATGCAATTTAATAACATAATTTTTAATTAAGAAAAATATGTAATGTCTTTATGATCATTAAGGACTAGCGCTGTCGAGACAAAGAAACGATGAATGAAGGCCAATTGAGTTTGGTTCAAAGACTTTAAAAAAAAAGAAAGAACATAAATAAAAAGGCTATATTGATCATTTAATATTTTATTTTTAAAACCATTTTTAAATTGTTCCCAAATAAAATGGTGGTCAAATGCAATCCAATAACATAATTCAAATTAAGAAAAATATGTATTGTCTAATTATGATCATTTAAAACTAGCGCTGATGAGACAAAAGAAACAAAGAATGGATGCAAAATGGGTTTGGTTCAAATCCTTCAAAAAAAGAAAGAACATAAGTTTCAAGATTTCGAAGTTATTTGAATTCATTTTTCCTAAAACAATGAGAATGAGAATGTAAAATCTCAATATCTTATATAAAGCTCTTGGTTTTGAGACTCAAGATCACCAATTTTTTTGTTTCTCAAATCTCGAGTGTTTAATCAGCCATGGCTAGAAGTAGTAAGGGTCGCCAAAAGGTTGACATGGTGAAGATACAAAACGAGAGTAACTTGCAAGTGACTTTCTCTAAACGTCGTGCTGGTCTCTTCAAGAAGGCTAGTGAACTTTGTACACTATGTGGTGTTGAAGTTGCCGTTGTGGTATTTTCTCCGGGCAAGAAAGTTTACTCATTTGGCCACCCGTGTGTGGATTCAGTGGTGGATAGGTTTCTCACGGGGATCTATCCACCAAATAATGTGCATGATCAGCTCATTGTGGCTCATCGAAATGCTAGTATTCGTGATCTCAATATGGAGCTCACGAATGTTGAGGGGATTCTCCAAATGGAAAAAAATCGTGGAGAAGCCCTATATGCAAGGAAGAGAGATAACGATCATTGGTGGGAGGCTCCAATTCAAGAACTTAACTTGTTTCAACTGCAACAACTGAAGGAGGCATTGGAAAGCATAAAGAAGAAAGTTGAAAGAAAGGCACAAAACCAACAAATGGTGATTGGTAATTCATTCCCATTTCTCACCTTTGGAAGTGCCTTGGCACCTATTGGTGCTGGGGCAAGATCTTCATATGGTTCTTATGGCTCTATTCCATTTCAAAATATGGTTTCAGGACTCAAATTTGGTGCCCCTTCTACTAACAATGCCAGTGGATCTACTTCTTCTGTAGTTCCTCTCATTCCAGAAAATTCTGGGACTTCAAGACCTAGCATGCGTAATTGAATTTTTGGAAATAACAAGCTTAAATATCCTATGTGTGTGTCTTTTGTGTCACATATAATGGTCATTAGTTATATTTCATATTACTAGGAGTTCAAGAGTTAAAACAATAGCTATATAAGTGATCAGTCCAACATGTTGTAAGATTGGAAATTTTTTTTTATTATTATTACTGTGTTTTATGTTTTTCCCGCAATTCCATCCTTTTGTGCGTTATAAGTTTTTTTTTAAATGGTGGTACCCATTTCTTTAACTTTCAATAAAGTGGTAGAGTGCCCTAGTTTAAATTCCAACAACAATCAACCATATAGTCACAGTAGTTTTGTTTAAGTGTCTAAGGTTATTTTATTATATATACGGAGATAATTACACTTAGATTTCATCTTCATTACTAGTGATAGCTCGGTGTGGGTGAATATTAACTATTAAGTTCTGTTTAATTGATGAATTCAATCAATTCCTAGTTCAAATCTAAGAATGAAAGGTGAAGGCAAGAGAAGAAGAAATGCGAAATGGAAATGTCACTATTCCATTCAGAAAAAATTACTGTACAACTGCCTAATCTAACAGTATTTATACTAACTACTAACTATTCTTTTAACTCCACTATGGTTAGCTAACTATGGTTCATAAATAACCACTAAAAACTAAACTAACTAACCCCAAGTATGTGCCCTATATCTGGCCCTGTATCAATACACTCCTGAATACCCCCCCTCAAGCTAGGTCTAAGGAAAATGTTCTTTAGGGCTAGCTTGGATAATAGATGGGCATGCTGAATACAACTCAACCCCTTCATCAGTAAATCAGCTGGTTGCTCAGCAGAAGGCAGATACACAGTTTGAACCAATCCCTGCTGGATCTTCTCACGAATGAAATGACAATAAATGTCAATATGCTTGGTGCGTTCGTGGAAGACTGGGTTCACAACAATTTGCATTGTAGATTTGCTATCACAATAGAGTGGAATAGGCGGGGTGAGAGAGACTCCCAATTCATTAAACAGACCAACCAACCACACGATTTCTGCCACAGTCGATGCCAGGCTCCTATACTCTGCTTCGGCTGAACTGCGAGATCTGGTATTTTGCTTCTTGGATATCCAAGATATGAGAGAATCACCAATTATGACCATCTAGCCAGTCACCGACTTCCTTGTGTTTGGGCATGCAGCCCAATCAGCATCACAATAAGCTTGTAGCTTGGTAGAACCAGTAGATGACATAAGAATCCCCAAACCAGGATTCATCTTCAGATACCTGATTACTCTTAAGGCAGCCTTAAGGTGTGATGTCTTGGGAGCATGCATGAATTGGCTCAAACATTACACAACAAATGAGATATCCGGCCTAGTAATAGCGAGATAGAGTAACTACCAATTAACCTCTGATAGGATCCAGGATCAGCAAGCAAAGTATCATCTGTAAGTCCAAATTGATGATCAAACTCAGTTGTAGTTAGCTTCTGATTCACCTCAACAGGTGCCCTCATAGGTTTTTCCCCTGCCAAGCCAGCATCAGAGATAAGTTCGAGAGAATACTTCCTCTGATGTAACATGATCCCATCCTTACTTCTCTCAAACTCAATGCCCAAAAAATACTTAAGCTCCCCCAAGTCTTTGATTTTAAAACTCTGATGAAGTGCAGCTTTGGTGTCTGATATAAGAACATCATCATCTCCAGCGATGAGCAAGTCATCCACATACACTAGGATGATGACTATCTTCCCATTAATGTGCTTAGTGAACAAAGAATAGTCAAGATGGCTTTTTTTGAAACATGACTGAAGAAGTGCCGTAGTTAGATTAATATTCCGTTGACGAGAGGCTTGCTTAAGCCCATAAAGAGACTTGTGCAATCGACAAACTTATGTCCTGCCTGCTGAATGTGAGAAGCCCTAAGGTAGTTCCATATAGACCTCCTCTTCCAAGTTTCCTTGTAGGAAAGCATTGTATACATCCATTTGATGCTAAACCCAAACTTTTGCAGCTGAAATTGCAATCACAGACCTAACTGTGACCTTCACTACAGGTGAAAAAGTCTCTTGATAATCCAAACCTTCCTTCTGACTATACCCTTTTGCCACCAATCGAGCTTTGAATCTTTCTATATCTCCAGAAGATGTGTATTTGATCTTATAGACCCACTTACAACCAATTGCTTTCTTGCCATGAGGTAGTGTTACTATCTCCCATGTGTGATTATCTTCTAGAGCTTGGATCTCTGCAGTCATAGCTTCAATCCATCTCATATCCTTGGCTGCTTCATGAAAGGATGTAGGTTCAGTTTTTGTAGAAACCTTAGCAACATAGGCTTGGTATTTGACTGAAAGGCCATCATAGTGTATAACATCACTGATTGGATATAGACAATGACTTGCAGAACTTGACCTTCCTTGAGGTCAAACATAGTATTTGAGCCAAATAGTGGGTTTAGTGGTCTGCCAGATCTTCTCTGACCACAATTAATTGGTGTATCAGATAGCACATAAGCTTCATTTCCAACAGATGATGTCTGTGACTCTGGAATAACAGTTACACCTGCTCCTGCATTGGTACTTTCTTCTACATTGCTGGAAATAGGAGATTGAATGGCATGCATGTCATATGCATGAACATCAGCTGTTGTGTCTGTATGAATGTTCCCAAGTTCCTCAACATCCCTGCTGTGAATAGGTGACAGTAGACAATCATTGTTGACTATGGAATTTGATGGAGAATACACTTTGAAATCTTCAGCATTATATTGGAAATGGTACACATTTTCATGGAAGACTACATCCCTGCTCACAAATATGGATCTCTGATCAATGTTGTATAACTTGTAGCCCTTCTGTGTAGGAGCATACCCCGGAAATATAGACCTTATTACACGAGGACCAAACTTATCTCCTTTCACTAAATTAGTAGCAAAGCATAGACATCCTAGAGCACTCATGTGAGATATAGAAGCCTGTCTGCCAAACAACATTTCAAATGGTGATCTATTGTGCAGAACAATGGAGGGTATCCTATTTGTAATGTAGACTGCTACCTCCACACATTCCCTCCAGAACCTGATAGGCAAATGGCCTTGAAATCTTATAGCCCTTGCTGTCTCCAATATATGTCTATGTCTTCTTTCCACCACTCTATTTTGTTGTGGATTGTATGGACAAGAACTTTGATGTACAATGACATGCATTGAGAATAACTCATTGCAACTCTGCTTAAGAAAACTCTGTGCCATTATCAGATCTGAAACATTTTATCATCTTTCCAAACTGTGTCCTGACCATAATGATGAATTGTTTGAGTACTGTAACCACATCAGATTTAAGATGTAACAAAAAAATCCAGGTCCATCTTGAACAATCATCTACAGTTGTAAGAAAAAACCTTTCCATTATGAGTTAAAGCTTTGTAAGGTCCCTATACATCCATATGCTGCAAATCAAAACAATCTACTACTCTAGTAGTACTTGTTTGAAATGGAATCCTAGCTTGTCTTGCCAATGGGCAAATGTCACAATGACTTATTCTAGTATTATCACTACGATTGAAGTTAGGTAACTTCTTAATGACTGAAAAAGGAACATGTCCTAGCCTCTTATGCCACAGTTCACTATCAGCTCTTACTACTGCAAATGACTTGGCTGAATTCTGTAGCCTTCTTTGTGTATGAAGCACATAGAGATCCCCTTCCTTCTTACCAATCTCCTTCACCTTCCCAGTGAAGAGATCATGTAAAATACAGAAATCATAATACTTAAGGGCCTTTTTCAATTGAGACACAGACAATAGGTTAAACTTCTGGCACACATAAGACACCTGTAATAGTTTCTCCTCTATTCAGTTGGCAACTTCCAATATGAGACACCTTGGCTGAATCACCTGTAGGAAGCTGGACACTACCTGCATTTCCTGTTATCACTTTGTCATGCAAAGTGTCTTTGTTACCAACCACATTATTAGTAGCTCCAGCATCCACAATCCACTTTTTATCAGACTGCTGAACATAAGAAACATTACCTGCCATATGTGCAGAAGCATGAGTGTCTGTGACATGTGTTTTATTCATCATAGTGAGAATCTGTTCGTATTGCTCAGGTGTAAATGCTGTTGCTGGTGCCCTATCTGCTGTCCTTGTACAAGTCCTTGTTGACCATAACTCTGTGATTTAGATAACATTCCATCTGATGGAATATAAGAACCTTGATTTGGAACACAACTAGTCATATTTGCCTTCCTCTTTGTCTTAAAATCCGCAGGGTATCCATTCAACTTGTAGCAATTTATCTTCAAATGCCCTTTCATGCTGCAATATTCACACCTCAATAACTTATAGCAATTATCTCTTGTATTTCCTTTCATATTACAATAGTCACACTCCAAATTGTGGGTTTTATTCATTTTTTGCCCCAATTTTGATGAATACAAGGCTGTGGGGTCTGATGAATTAGGAACATAGGAACTATTTCCAGCTACTATTTTTTGACTTTCATCTTGTAAGATCATTGCATATGCTTGGTTAAAAGTGGGAATTTTAGACTTCATAAGGATTTGACTATGGGTTTGACTGTAACTATCATTAAGTCCCATCAGAAATTGCCATAGTCGTTGATACTGTTGGTGATCTACAAACCTTTTAGACTTATCACAACAAGTAGGAGGTGGCATTATCGAGTCATATTCATCCCAGAGATCCTTAAATTTGGAGTAGTATACAGAAACACTAGTCACTCCTTGAGTCAATGTGAAGATTTCTCTGTGAAGGTAGTACATAAGTGAAGCATTTACCTTGTCAAAACGTTCATGCAGATCAGCCCAAATTGCACATGCATTTGAACGAAACAGAACACCACTCAACAAATCACGACTAACATTATGCATAATCCATGATTTCACTATAACATTACATCGATCATAAAGATTAGCATACTTATCTCCATAAGTGTCACGAGTAATAGTTCCGTCAATAAAAGCCAACTTGTTGTGAGTCAACAGTGAGATCTCCATAGCTTGGCTCCACATAGTATAATTCTCCATTCCGATCAGCTGAAAACCTAGAGACAACGCTCCGAGTGTATCGTATGGATGCAAATACATAGGATGATTGTAATTAATCACAATCGAGCTTTGACCGGCAACTTCATCAACCTCCATTGGAGAAAATTAGGGTTTCTGAGCTAAAACAAACAGAGGACAAACAGAAATCGATTTTCTCTCGTTTTTTAGCAAATCCACAATGAAGAACCCTAGATTTGATCGATTATCCGCAATAATACCATGTTGAATTGATGAATTCAATCAATTCCTAGTTCAGATCTAAGAATGAAAGGTGAAGGCAAGAAAAGAAGAAGAAATGCAAAATAGAAATGTCACTGTTCCATCCAGAAAAAATTACTCTACAACCGCCTAATCTAACATTATTTATACTAACTACTAACTACTCTTGTAACTCCACTATGGTTAGCTATGGTTCATAAATAACCACTAGCAACTAAACTACAAGCCCCAAGTATGTTATTCGTATCGATAATTTTTATTTTCTTTCTCAGTATGTAAGTAACAATGGAGTGCACGAGCCATATTTGTGCCATTTGTTTACTTCGATTAATCATTCATTGATGTGGAAATTGATAGTTACCGGTTATCTTGTCTCCATTATATAATATTATCATAACTAGTATTTCTTCTAAAGAAATAACGAAGGGACCTCTTAGTTAAGATTGTAAAGTTTGTGAGAGCTGATAATAATTTACCTATATATATATATATATATATATATATATATATATAATCAAAACATTAGAAACAATCTCGTATAAGAAAAAATCATAGTGTTCCTATATATATTATCATGTCGTGTGCTAGTTACATACTTATATGGCTGCAAGACGTGGTTGATTTAATCTGTACAGGAAATAATCATCTTTTTTAGAATTAACTGTATATTACATTGTAATCACATGTTATTACTGGCTTATTTTTCATTGTAATTTGCTTTATATCTAAGCCCTAATTATATTTCCACGGAAACAAGGTCATTTTAGGTCTAATTTTCCTCCGGGGAACTCCCTCCCCCCTTCCCGAAAAAAACAAGAGTTCTAACTGTCATGACCCAAAACCCGATCCATTGTGATGATGCCTATCGTGAAACTAGGCCAGCCTCAACTCAACAATCAACACGATAATAATAAGTTTGAAAACATTTACGGAAGCTTTCAACAGTTAAAGTACTATTTGAAACATAAGAAATCCCAAGAATAAATACAATCCAGCCCAAAACCGGGGTGCCACTGAGTGCATGAGCAGCGTCAAAGGAAAAATACATAGTCTCATATAATGTCTAAGGGAACAACTGAAATATAACTGGAAAGTAAGGTGGAGAGCCAAGGCCTGCGAATGCCGTGCAGGTACCTCAATAATCTTCTAAGTCAGAAGCCTCGATCAAACATCCACCACTGGATCCAAAGTGCCTGAATCTGCACACGAGGTGTAGGGGGTAACGTAAGTACACCAACTCAATAAGTAACAAGTACAACCTTTGGACTGATAGGTAGTGACGAACTCAACCTCCTCAAGGGTAATATAAATAATATACAGAAACGTAGGCATTCTTTCAGTTAAATAAACACCTCGAACAGTAAAATAGAGCAAGTATGAACAAGGTAAAGAAGTTTAACTCTGCTACATCTACATGTCAATGCACATGCTGTATGAAATGCACCATGTTGAATGCCTCATGTGCCCATAATCTCAAATTCTCGTTCACTCAGTACTGTATATGGCTCGTACGGCCAAGGGAAGATCCATCCCGGAATATATACATCTCTGACAATAGTCACTCAGTATTGAGGAAGGCCATTCCAGCCTATGGAGAAGATCCATCTCCAGATAATAACAATAACAACCTCACAACCACTCAGTATTGTATATGGCTCACAAGGCCCAAGGAAGATCCATCCCAGAATATATAAACATCACAGACCAACAGTCTCCAGTACCGAGGGAACATGCCAATCCAGCCATCATGGAGAAGATCCATCTCCATACCAAGGGAAGATCCATCCTTGAATATAATCAACTGCACTCACTGGGAGTGTCTTACAGACTCCGGAGGGGCTCCTACAGCCCAAGCGCTATCACAAGCCAACAAGGCATATATCAATAATCCGCTGCAATGTGCAGCCCGATCCCATAACTATCACTCACAATCAGGCTCTCGGCCTCACTCAGTCATCACTTTCCAGTCTCACACACACGTGCTCACAATGTCATAAAACTAGTCCATAACAATGATATGATGTGCCAAATAATAATAACTAAGACTGAGACATGATGTGTTATGCATGAGCAAGACTGAGCACAGAATATCAATGAATGTAATGAAATGACAGCAAGAAACGACAACTTGGGTCTCAACAGTATCGGCATGAAGTCCTAACAAGATATCTAGCATGTTTTTACAGCACATTTACTTAATCACATGATAGAAATATGTATATCAACTAGAAAGAGCTACTAACCGATCCCGTGGAATGATCCCGACTGCAATTCTCACGGTGCAAACCCACACGCCCGTTACTTGGCATTTGCGTCACCTCAATAGTAATCATAGAACACATAGTTCGGGGTTTTGAACCCTCAGAACCATGTTTCGAAGCATTACTTACCTCAAGCCAAGCTAAACTCTAGCCTGCTATGCCTTTGCCTCTCGATTCGTCCTCCAAATGCCTCGAATCTAACCAAAATCAGAACCGTAACATCAATATATGCTAAGGAAACAAAGCCCACGCGTAAATAATGAAATTACATAAAAAATTCCGAAATTGGTCAAACTCGATCCCGATCCCACATTTCAAAATCCGATAACAATCACATCAATAGAATCCTTATCCTCCCACGAGTTCATACATACCAAGAACGTCAAAATCGGACCTCAAATGGCTCCTCAAACCCCCAATTTACACTCTCTAATTTCAAGCCCTAATCCCCCAATTTTAGGCTTTAAATCCCACAAATTTCATGTCTAATCAGTTCAAAATCACCATAGAATCGAGTATTGAGTCCAAAAATCTTACCTCCAAGTGTTTCCCTTCGAATTCCTCTTCAATCCCTCTCAAAAAGCTTCAAATCTAGCCAACAATGGTGAGAAATGGCTAAAAATTGTGAAGACCCCTATTTAAACCTTCCGCCCAGGTAAATTTCCTTCTTCACGAATGCGGTCAAGGCCTCGCGTTCGTGAAGCACAAAAAAATCACTGACCAATTATTCCTCTTTCACGAGCGCGACTTTCTTCATGCGAACACGATGCTTCAGCAGTCCAAGCCTTCGCGAATGCGACCTTATCTACCCGAACGCGATGCACAAAACTCCTGGGGTCCCAGCTACTCCATTTTCCCTACGCGAATGCGACTCCTCTCATGCGTTTGCGATTTACTGAAATCTACACCTACACGAACAAGTCCCTAGACTCGCGAATGCGATGAAAATCTTCTCGTCTAGACCTGTCTCTTCTGCACGGATGCGGGACAATCTTCACGAACGTGAATAACAAATTCTTCTGCAAGAAAAACCAACAAAATCTGCAACTCTCCAAAATCAAGAATTGGTCCGGTAACCTCCCGAAACTCAACCGAGGCCCTCGGCACCTTGACCTAACATGCCAACACACACTATAACCTCATTCAAACTTAGTCAAGCCTTTGAATCACTCAAAACAATACTAAAACACCAAATCAACCTCGAATTCATGCCTAAGAACTTAGAAACTTTTGAATTCCACAAACGACACCAATACCTATCAAATCAACTCCGAATGACCTGATATTTTGTACACACATCACAAATGACCCTACGGACCTATTGTTTATCGTAAAAATGGTAACAATAACTAAATTTATAAATGGGATTCTAAATATACGTGATCTATTTTTATGCTCATTGTTAGAGCAGATGATGTTTGTCGCACCTCCTTTTGGCGCTACCGCACCCCGCGAAGGATGTGGTAAAGGGAGTTTTTCCAATTAAAGGACAATCGAAACGAGATTCATTTATTAAGAGATTCAGAGTCGCCACTTGGAAGATTTATAGTGTCCCAAGTCACCGGTGGAATCCCGAATCGAGGAAAGGTTTGACTCTATATAACAATCCGTGAACCAGAAATCCGGATAAGGAATTCTGTTAACCCGGGAGAAGGTGTTAGGCATTCCCGAGTTCCGTGGTTCTAGCACGGTCGCTCAACTGTCATATTTGGCTTATTTATCTGATTTATAACATGCTTTAACTTATGTGCAAATTTTAACCTTTAACCGCTTTTACTTATTTTTTTTAAGAAAAATTGAACGTCACTTAAAATATGTTTTTGGATCACGTTACATAAAATGCACCCGGATCCTCGACACATTTTATTTAACGTTTTGGGATTTGGATTTGGGTCGCATGAAATGTACACCTGAATTTAGGAAGGTAAAATTATTAAAGCCGCACCTAAAGAGACTATCGCGTTATTATTTTGGGAAAGGTCGTGAAATTCGCTAAATGACCTCTCCCGGAATCTAAATATTTTTATATACACATGTGAGGGCCCCGCAACTTGTGCATTTTATTTGGCGAGGCTCGTCTCATTTATTTTTTTTATTAAGGTCAATCCTAGAGCAAACTATAATTTTCTACTAAGTTCGTCTCTAAAAACAAAAGAAGAAAAAGATCCTAATTAATTTTGTTATTGAATCTACTTTACTCTTAAAAAAAACCTTGTAATATCGTCGAAAACAAAGCATAAGTGGGCCTGGCGGACCCAAACTATGCCCTGCAGCTTTGGGACTCAAGTTGAGTTTTGAGCGATATCTTCATTGGGCTATCAATTGGCCCAGTTATTTACAAATCATGGACACTCAGCAAAAGACTAATATCTGAATTTGAACGGAAAATACAACAAATTGTAAGAATTAAACTGGTATTACTGAATTGCTTCTTCACAGGACCCGGGCATCGATATACCCCTTTTTTTTTAATATATTTTTTTAACTTTTTGAACTTTAACTACCAATTACATCACATTACCAAATTGAGTTTAATTCTCATTTTTAATAACATTTACCAATCCCTTTGAACCTATTCTTTACAAAGTGCAAATAACTAACGAGGTTTAACTACTGAACACCTCAAAGTTATTCCGTAACTACAAAGCCAAGTGGAATTGATTATTAAACTTGCCACCATTTTTGAACCAACCTGTTTTCGCTACCACAAAACTCAAAGAAGTGTTTAACTCATAATAAAAGTATGAAATAAAACAAAGGCTGCACAGTTTATTGAATTCAATTTGCAAAATGCTCCAACCTATTTGAATCTTAATGACTACACAATTATAGAGTTTGACTTAATGACTATACTTGAGGTTCCAAATATCAGTCCACACTACTTAATCAAAGTCCAATTACAGTCCATTTACACATAAGGATTTAAACTTCAAATAAAGAGCCATCTTATGCATTAAAATTAAACAAAAACAGAAAAATCCTAAAAAAAAACGACTTCAAGCATTATTTCAAACAGCATTTCATCATGTATTTCCTCAACTCAACTCAATTACATCGTTTCTTCAAAATCCTATGAAATCAGAAGGTCTACCTGGTATTGGAAATACAAGAAGAGGAAGGAATGATCAGTAGCAGTAATACCAATATAGCAACAGCAAACAACAGACAACCAACAGCTACTCAAGAAAACCAGTTGAAATTCCCAGCAACAGCAACACAAAAACGACCCCGGCAGAATTAGAATCAAACCAAACTTGGACTCGAACTTGGAAACCAACCAATTCGAATCCTTTGTAACTTACGATTATTCAAGAATTGTTTTCAGAAATGAAAAAAACCTCAAAGTCTCATAAAATTTACTGGAAACAGTAGAATCTATGGTATTTTGGATTTTCCTTCTCAATGTTTTTTTCTCAGTTTTCAGAAAATCTCTAATGTTCAAAGTCCCTTGCTCTCCATCCCCTCTTCTATGTCTCATTTTCCAGCTCTTTTATATCCTTTTCCCAACTCTTTCCTTTCCTGATTTTAAGCCTTAGTGGACAATCACTTTAACCTTTAGGCCTTAAAATCAGAAAGTTGTCTTCCACTATTGGCATCTTTTAACTATTTAATCACTTAACATTGTCTTTTAACTTTTGACTAATCCATTAGTATTTTACTCATTACCTAGTGGCCCCCTCTTAATCATTAAAGCTCCAAATTCAAATTAACCCTAAAACTTCTGAAATCCCCTATGGTTTAAACTATCTAAATTACCCCTGTTATTTACCATTGAAACTATTGAAATTATTATCCTAAGACCTCCTACTGTACCTCATCAGCTATAAACCAATTTTCTTAATCAAAATCAAACAGCAATTCAAACTACAAAGATTAGATCACATGGTACACAGATATTAAACTACTGAGATGCACATATATATGGGAATAACTCGCTACCTTCACAATTCTAAACTAAACCTAGAAAAATGAATGAAACATGTAATGCTATGAATTCATATGCAACAAACTGATTGGCAAAGGAAAGGAAAACATAATAAGACAATTTTGATCCCACATTAACATCAGACGATCACAGTTTTATACAATTACTATTGAACTTGCATAGACTCGAAATACTCAACAATGTAAGGAACAAACAAATTCAGAGTGAAACCAAACAGACAGGGGTTCGAGTGATTTACTAAATCCAAAAGACTATAGAATCCAATTAACACATTGATGAAAATTTGGACCAGAAAAAGGTCCGTAGCAGGAAGAAAAAGTAATTGATAGAAAATAAAGAGTTACAATGGAACTTAATCTGATAAACAACAACAGAATAAAAGAAAGGGAGAGGAAATACCTCAAAATTTTCAGACGCAGTTCCTATTTGTTTTAAATCAACTTGAAATTGAAGCCGACATGGACCTTAATCGAGTGTTCTTACTTGAGAACACACGACTAAGGTCGATGATGACCTCAATCTTCCTACTCGGATCGACTCCAGGCTTTGGCTTTTTAGGGTTAGTTCTTTCGTTTTGAGATTCGACTATCTCCGCTCTAATTCGCGCAAAACTGGCAGGGGACTTGGGACGAGGGTGGTCCAGTGGTAAAAGGGTGTAACTTTGGGACAGTTTAGGGTTGGCGCCGCCACCTGAGAATCTTGTGGCGGCGCTAGGGTTCTTAGGCTTTTAAGTTTTCTTCTACGGGTTCCAGGTTGATTTGAGGGAAGCTGAGGATGAATTAAGCCTGAGGGGGTCAAGGTGGTTGTGTGGTGTTGATTTGGGGTTGATTGGGTGGATTAGGGTTCGGGGTCAATTTTCGATCTAATATTTGACAAGATCGGAAGGGATTCGAGGTTAGGGGTATAAATTTGGAATGAGGGTGGTGAGGGGGTTCTCTGGTGTAAAAACGGAGCTATTTAGTCGTTGACCGCCAACCTAGGCAGTTTTCGGCGGGCGGTCGATGGCGGTGTGAGGCGGAGGGTGTTAGAGCGGTCTCTGAGTTATTAGAGACGAAAGGGGGG
>MU758645.1:0-11362 GCA_026770625.1 Nicotiana glauca
TGCGATAACAAAACTATTTTATTTTATACTTTTGGGAGTTGTTGTCGTGAGAGCAAAAATCACGTGCTCACAATGGCAGCAAGCTCGGCTTTCCTGCTCAAGGCATCAGCTACAATATTACCTTTGCCCGGTTTGTACTCTAGCACATAATCAAACTCGGCCAAGAAATCTTGCCACCTAGCCTGTTTTGGTGTGAGCTTCTTCTGCATATGAAAGTAGCTAGTAGCCACATTGTCGGTCTTGACCACGAACCTCGACCCGAGCAGATAATGTCGCCATGTACGAAGGCAATGCACAATGGCAATCATTTCCTTCTCTTGCATAGTGTAACATCGCTCCGTCTCATTTAACTTGTGGCTCTCAAATGCTATGGGATGCTTATCTTGCATCAGGACACCCCCAATGGTGAAGTCTAAGGCATTTGTGTACACCTCAAATGTCTTGGCAAAGTCGGGTAATGCCAAAACCGGCTCCTCTGTTACAATTGCCTTAAGGTGTTCAAATGCCTTTTGACAATGCTCTGTCCAGACCTATGGCTTGTTCTTCTTCAGCAGCTTAGCCAATGGTACAGCCTTTGTTGAGTATCCACTAATGAATCGACGATAATAGTTAACAAGTCCAAGGAAGGATCTCAACTTCTTTACCTATGTAGGTGCCTCCCACTCCTGGATAGCACGTACCTTAGCCTCGTCCATGCGTAGCTCGTCATTGCTAATGACATGGCCCAAGAAGTGCACCTTTGATTGTGCAAACTCGCACTTCTCCCTCTTGATGTATAGCTCGTTCTCCCTCAAGACTTGGAAAACTTTCCTTAAGTGCTCCATGTGTTCCTCCAAGGTGTTGATGTAGATGACTATGTCATCTAGGTAAACTACCACGAACTGATCAAGGTAGGGATGAAAATCTTGTTCATAAGGGTGCAAAATGTGGCCGTGCATTGGTTAAACCGAAGGGCATCACCAACCACTCAAAGGCTCCATATCTCGTCACACATGTTGTCTTTGGCTCATCCCCTTCGGCAATGCGAACCTGGTAATAGCCCTTTCGAAGATCCACCTTGGTAAAGTACTTGGCTTGCCCAAGTCTATCGAACAAGTCAGCAATGAGCGGGATTGGGTACTTATTCTTCACTGTAACCTTATTAAGTGCTCGATAGTCTATGCACAAGCACAACGATCTATCCTTCTTCTTCTGGAACAATACTGGTGCGCCGAAAGGTGCCTTTGATGGGCGAATGTGACCAGTATCTAGCAACTCTTTCAATTGTTTCTTGAGCTCCTCTAGCTCGGGCAGTGCCATATAATATGGGGTAAATGCAGGTGGCTTAGACCCTGACTCCAACTCAATCTTGTGATCCACCTCTCGCCTAGGCGGCAAGTGCTTAGGCAACTCCTCGGGCATGACATCTTTGTTTTCCTCAAGCAATTTCTCTATGCAAGGCGGCAATGTCTCTTGAAAAATCTTGTCTTCCTATAGACTTGCAATGGTTGCCACGAATGTCGGCTCCCCCTTCTTGATCCCCTTGACAACCTGCATAGCTGAGATTTGTGCTTGGATCTGTCCGTGTGGCATAGTCATTGTAGGTACCATGCAAGCTCCTTCTCGCTCCATAACCAAGAGACGTTGGAGGTAGGGGTCGATTAAAGTATGACAATGTCTAAAGAACTCTTGCCCCAGTATGATGTCAAAGATATCCATAGCAGTTACGATAAAGTTTTCATACCTTTCCAAGCTCCCAATTTGACACCTACTCCATTAGCTACCCCACGAGCATTTTGTACCTCGGCATTCACGGTCTTGACGCGAGAGTTGGTTGGAGAAAGCTTCAATTCTAGTCTATTTGCTGCAGCCTTAGTCACAAAATTATGAGTTGCTCCAGTATCCACCATTTCACGAGCGGGCTTGTTGTTGATGGTGAGATGGTGAGATCCACGTACTGATTTCCACTCTCGTAGTTGGATAGCTTTCTTTGTGACAGCACCACATAATCCGATCATACCCAACTGTGCGGTTCCCGAACTCTCTCCTTGCGGCTGCTCCTTTCATTCACGGACTATGGCGCTGAGGCTCTTTAGGTCGGGACAATTCCTGAAGACGTGCGACCCTCCGCATATGTAGCATACCTTCTTCTCGGCATGTACCTTCTTCTCGATGTAGCCCTGACGACCACTCAACTTTTTGGAATCTTGAGTCTTGGGAGTATTGTTGATGTATCTCCTTGCCTTTGCCACGATCTCCCCCACCTTTGACATTGTTAACCTTTGACTCCTTTCCATTGCCTTTGTCGTGCTTGTCATGCCTGAAATCCATCAATTATTCGATCTCCACTTTGGCTTGGTCTATATCAGTGACTTATCGGTGTTGCAACTCCTATTTAGCCTAATTTTGCAACTCGTCCATGAAGTGGAACAACAAGTCATCATTGGTCAGGTTGGGGATTTGAAGCATAAGGGTAGTGAACTCCTTGACATAGTTACGTATGCTCCCTGTTTGCTTCAATTCCCTAAGCTTGCCCCTTGCCTCGTACAAGACATTGTTTGGAAAGAACTGTCGCTTGAACTCGGCTTTGAACTGATCCCGGGTGCTAATAGTACATAGACCTTTATCCACGTCGGACGTCTTCCTTCTCCACCAGAGTATGGCAGTCTCTGAGAGGTACAATACCGCTGTGTTGATCTTGGCCTCGTCGTCCCTCACTTTGCAGTGCCTGAAGTAGTTCTCCAAGTGCCAAAGAAAGTTTTCCACTTCTTGTGCATCACGAACACCTTTGAACACCGGGGGTTTGGGAGCCTCGATCTTGGCCTCTCTCGTCACCATAACATTGCTGGCTGCCTCGGTCATGCCAGCATTGACATGCTCCTCGAGTGAATCTATCTTTGCCTTTATAGCATCAATAGTACTCAAAGCCTCCACGAGTCTGCACTCTAAGGCAGTGATGGTTTGCCTTAGTTCCATCTTGGTCTGTGTACGTCCCTCCAAGTCATTTCGGATACTCTCAATCTCTTCAAGAGTGTGCCCCTCAAGAACGCTAAGGGTGCTTTCCACCTTCCCCAAGCGTTGGCGAAAGATCTCCACGGCGTCCATCCCCACGTTCATCTTCATCATCCACTCTTTACCGCGCGAGACGTCCACGGGAAGGACCTCCACTTCATCCTCACTCGCCTCAGTGGTAGATGGTTCTTGGTATGTAAGCTCTTTGTTTGACACAACCTCGGGTGGCACCTCTTGTCTCTTATTGGTGGTATTCCTCTTTTTGCCGCGGCCGTTCTTGCCATAAGCATCCTATATGACATTGGCTTGGGTGTTGGCAGCGTTAATTTCTCCGTCGCTCGCCATTCCCTTAGTTTCGCTCTGATACCACGTTGTCACGTCTTTAGTTGTTAACTAAGTACACGTGTGGCACTTGATAACTCGCTCACGATCTTGCACAATTTGCTCACGTTCTTGCTTTGCCAAGTCTTCCTTACTACACTCAAGATCGCTAAGAGAATGGAAGAAAGAACACAAGAGAATTGTTAGAGGAAGCTTTGTATTAAAGAGAACTTGAATTGTTTGCTTGATGAATTACAAATGAATGGCCCCCTATATATACTAGTCTCCTAGGGGATAGTGTGTAAATATTAATTATTACACAAGTCCTTTATATTTACAAAATAAGGGCTTTCTCTAGAATTTTCTACAAGCCTAGAAGATTCCAAGGACTTTCCTATCAAATCCATAAAGATCTAGGTTCTTCCTAAGAAAATGTCCGTACTTCTCTAGAATCTTCTCACAAATGCTAGCCTTCCTCTTATGTAAGCTTCCACATGGCATTAATATATGCCAAATAGCGCCTATGTGGCATGATGACATGGCGGGTCATCATACGAAGTCCCTAACTTTGAAGAATCAGAGGCATGCTTTCCTGTTGTAATATCGTTCTATGACTTGTTTTTGTGCTGCCATTCTTATTAATGCAGCTTCTCTCCTTCCTTCAAGTAAATCTAGATTGACCCGCATCTCCTCGTCATTACACTCTTATGTCGCTTGTGTGAACCGTGTGCTTGGTTCTCCTATCTCAACTGGAATTAAAGCCTCAGCTCCGTAAACCAATGAAAACGGTGTTTCTCATGTGCTCATTTTTGCAGTTGTGCGATTGCCCATAAAACTCCAAGTAACACTTCAGGCCAATTACCGTTTGTGATTCCTCTAATCGCTTCTTTAAATTGTTGATAATAACCTTGTTCGTTGATTCCTCTTGCCCATTACCCACCGGATGATAAGGTGCAGAGGTAATCCTTTTAATTTGCCAACTCTCAAAGAACTTCGTGATTTGAGCTCTAATAAATTGAGGGCCGTTATCACATACTATTTCTTTTGGTACACCGAATCGGCATATGGTATTCCGCCAAATAAAATCTTTGACTTCCTTTTCTCGCATCTGTTTAAATGCTCCTGCCTCCACCCATTTAGTGAAATAATCAGTAAATACGAGCAGAAACTTTACCTGTCCTTTTGCTTGTGGTAATGGTCCTACTATATCCATTCCTCATTTCATAAATGGCCATGGCGCAATCATCGGATGTAATAACTCTGCAGGTTTGTGCATACTGTTACCGTACCTCTGGCATTTATCACATTTAACCACGAAACTTTTTGCTTCTTTTTCCATTTTAGGCCAGTAGTAACCTGCCCTAATTAAGGTTCTTACCAGTGACCTTCCTCCTGCGTGATTCCCACAGTGCCCCTCATGTATTTCTCTTATTACATACTCCATTTGCGAAGGTCCAAAGCATCTTACTAAGGGACCACCAAACATTTTACGATATAAATTACCTTGCTTTAAGCATTACCGAGCAACCTTTTTTCGAAGTGCATGAGATTTTTTCTTATCATTAGGGACGGTACCATACTGCAAAAAAGCAACAATCTCGTTCCTCCAATCCCAAGTTAAATTATTAAAATTTACCTCATTCTTATCAGGTTTGAGAACTGAATGAAATAAATGTATAACTGAGGCGTTTGCATCACTTGCTACATCAGCTGCAGATGCGAGGTTAGCTAGGGCGTCTGCTTCAACATTTTCTTCCCTTAGTATTTGTATAACTTTCCAGGTTTGAAACTGCTTTATCAATTCCCGTAC
Source organism: Nicotiana glauca (assembly GCA_026770625.1). Lineage (NCBI taxonomy): Eukaryota > Viridiplantae > Streptophyta > Magnoliopsida > Solanales > Solanaceae > Nicotiana > Nicotiana glauca. Next base: position 5,123 of record MU758645.1, read on the forward strand.
CTTTTCTAAGTACTGTTGCATCCTTGCTTCCCTAGCTGTATAAGTCCCTAACATTTGATTGACCATGAGTTGTGAATCACTCTTTATTATAATATGATTTATGCCAAGTTCTCGTGCCAATTCTAGACCTGCAATCACAGCCTCATACTCCGCTTCATTATTAGTTATGGAATGACATTAATAGCCTGTCTAATGGTTTCACCCGTAGGTTCTACCAAGACAACCCCTAAACCTGCACCTTTTACATTAGACGAGCCATCAGTAAATAAAGTCCAAATTCATGGGTTAGCACCATTTAAAACTTGCAGTTCTTTTTCTGCTTCTAATTGCATGCCCTGGCTAAAATTAGCCACGAAATCGGCTAATACTTGTGATTTTATCGCAGTTCTAGGTTGGTATGTGATTTCATATTCACTTAACTCAATAGCCCACTTGGCCAACCTGCCTGATAACTCATGTTTATGTAATATATTACGTAAAGAGTAGGCAGTTACTACAGCAATATGATGACACTGAAAGTAAGGTTTTAACTTCCTAGATGCCATGATTAATGCAAGTGCAAGTTTTTCTAATTGAGGATACCGCGTCTTCGTATCTAACAAAAAATTTACTAACATAATAGATAGGGGATTGTTTACCTTGTTCTTCTCGAAACAAAACAATGCTTACCGCTACTTCTGAAACAGCAAGGTAAATGAGTAATCTTTCCCCAGCCTTTGGTTTTGCTAGCAAAGGTGGATTTGATAAGTACGTTTTCAAATTCCTGAGTGCCTGTTGACATTCCTCATTCCATTTGAAATGATCCTGCTTTTTAAGGGTTGAGAAGAATTTAAAACACTTCTTTGATGATTTAGAAATGAATCTTCCTAAGGCTACGATTCTCCATGTTAATCTTTAAACTTCTTTCTTGTTTGAAAGTACATTAGGGATTTCTTCAATGGCCTTAATCTGAGAAGGATTGACTTCAATACCACGATTAGAAACAAGAAAATCCAAAAACTTACCTGATACAACTCCAAATGCACATTTTTTGGGATTTAATTTCATATTAAATTTGCGCAAAATTGAAAATATGTCAGATAAATGTGATATGTGATCTTTTGAATACTGAGTTTTAACAAGCATATCATCTATGTATACCTCCATAGTCTTACCTAAATGCTCTTGAAACATTTTGGTAAGTAACCTCTGATACGTTGCACCTGCATTCTTTAGACCAAAGGGCATTACTTTGTAACAGTAAGTGCCCCTGTCTTCTATGAAGGAAGTTTTTTCTTCATCTCCTTGAACAATTTTAATCTGATTATACCCTGAATATGCATCTAAGAAATTTAATAGTTCATGATCTGCAGTAGCATCAATCAATTGATCTATGTGTGGCAGTGGAAAAGAATCTTTAGGGCAGGCTTTATTAAGATCTGTGTAATCTACGCAAACTCGCCGCTTACCGTTCTTCTTTGGAACTACAACAGTATTAGCTAACCAATTAGGATATTTTACCTCATGAATAGAACCATTTTTTTAGCAATTTTTGGACTTCTTCTTGAATCACCTGATTCTTGAAAGTTCCTTGCTTTCTTTTCTTTTGCTTGACTGGGGGGTATGATGGATCTTCATTTAGTTTATGAGTTATCACCTCCGATGGTATCCCTGTCATGTCATAATGGGACCAAGCAAAGCAGTCCACATTAGTTTTCAAAAATTCAATTAACTTACCTTTCATACCTTGGCTAAGATTGGCTCTAACATCGACTTTTTTATCAGGCCATTGAGTGAATAACATGACAAGCTCTAATTCTTCTATTGTTGTTTTAATATTTTCATTCTCTTCTGGTTCTTCAATGGTATCAAGCCTTGAATCCACATCTGTTTTCCCTTGTTCAGTTGACGTTTGTGTTGTGACGTCCTCAACCACCTTCTGTGATTGCTATTTATCTTCACTTGTTGTGCTTGTATCTGTAATGGAGTTTATAGCCCTGGATGTATGTTGATCTCCACGAATTTGACAGATTCCCCATGGCGATGGAAATTTAATAACTTGATGCAAGGTTGAAGGAACAACATCCATTTCGTGGATCCATGGTCTCCCAAGAATCATATTGTAAGCCATCTCCAGGTCTACTACCTGAAACTTTGTATCTTTGACGACTCCTTCAGCAAATGTGGTGAGTGTTACCTCTCCTTTTGTGACGACGCTGGAATTATCAAACCCAGATAGAGTATGCGCCTTTGGTATTACTTTATCTTCAGCTTGCATCTCACGTAATACTCTTAATAGAATAATGTTTACGGAACTGTTTGGATCAATCAAAACCCGTTTCACATTAGTATCATATACAATTAAAGATATTACCAGTGCATCGTTATGAGGGGTTAACATGCCATCTGCATCAGCATCATTGAATGTAATATTGTCTTCCTCTAAAACATGCCGCACCTGTTTCCCTTGGGTAATTATTACTTTGGAAATTTTGTTAGCTGCAGTATATGATATACCATTGATGTCTTCACCCCCACTTGTAACGTTGACATTTCTTTTGGGGGAAGGTGGTTTTGGAGGCTCCTGTCTGTTCTTCATGTAAGCTTGCTTGCCTTTCTCACTGAACAACTCAGTAAGATATCCTTATTTTAATAAGTGATCAACTTCGCTCTATAAAAATTTGCAATCTGCTGTTTTATGTCCGTGGTCGTTATGAAACTCGCACGAATGATTAGGATTGCACCTATTTGGATTCGATCTCATCTCCTTTGGCCATCGAACTTTATCTCCCATGCTTCTCAAAACAGCTACGAGCTCGGAGGTGCTGACATTGAAGTTGTAACCACTGAACCTCACTTTTAAATTTCGATCATCATCTTGCGACTCATAGTGGTTTCGCTCGTTCCTAAATCTTGATGAAGAACCTGATTCTCTGTTTCTAGATTTATGATTGTACCTTTGGTGATCTTGCTTTAACCGTGAGTCCTTTCCCGCAGGTCCCATATAAGGCTCGTACCTGTTTTTACCGGATCTTTTTTTGGTCTTTGCATGTCTTGAACTCACCTTTTCTTCTTTTTGAAATCGTGGAATAGTATCTTCCTCAATCCTCAGCTTTTTGCTATACCTGTTATAAACATCATTCCACGTTGTAGCGGGGAATTCTCGAAGGCTTTCCTTGAGTTTCCTCGTAGCTTTCGACTTTTTTCATTCAAATTACTTGTGAAAGCTATAGCTGCCCAGTTGTCAGGTACACGTGGCAATGGCATTCTTTCACGTTGAAATCTGTCCACGAATTCTCTTAGCAGTTTTGAGTCCCCTTGCTTGATTTTGAAAATACCCTCCATTCTTTTCTCTACTTTTTGAGCTCCCGAGTGTGCTTTGATGAAAGAATCTACAAGCTCAGCAAAAGAATTTATAGAATTTTTGGGTAAAAGAGAATACCATGTTAGCGCTCCTTTGGTGAGTGTTTCACCTAATTTTTTGACTAATACTGATTCAATCTCCTGCTTAGTCAAATCATTGCCTTTTACGCCTGTTGTGAATGCAGTCACGTGGTCTCGTGGGTCTGTTGTTCCACCATATTTTGGAATATCAGGCATTTTGAACTTTTTTGGAATTGGAAGTGGAGCAGGACTTGGCTTCCAGGGTTGTTGCGAATATCTATCCATATCTGCCCCTTTGATTATGGGTGGCACCCCGGGTATCTTCTCTATGCGCTCACTTTGCTCTTTGGGCTATTTCTGCAAGGTTAATACTAAATTTTGTAAATCGAAATTAAATACATTACCTGGTTCTCTCTCCTGTGATTCGCTGGGAGTTCCTCCACCGCCTGAGTTAACAATCCCAGAACGAGGGTTTTCCAAAGTGTTGTTATTTGGAGTAGGTGTGGGTGTTGCAACAGGTAACTGATTAACAAGTGCCTCAACGGCTTTATTGACCTGAGCATCAATTAATTTCTGCAAAGCCTCATCAACAGCTTCAGCATTTTCAAATTGAGCATGCTCGTTTATTTGAGACCCATCAGGAGTACCCTCACGAGATTGTCGTGGTGAGCCGCGTGGAGTAGGAACTTGAGTGTTAATATTCTGTGGATCTCCCTGATTTTGTTGATTCATTTGGTTTCCTTGAATGTTATCATTGTTGTTCGACATAGTTGATGCAACAAGGAAAGTTAAGCGAAGAGAAAATAGATTATCAGATTCCTGGTAACGGAACCAATTTGTTTAATCAAGAAATAAAATTTTAGTCAAAGCTAGAATTTAGAAGAACTCGGGTTACTGATAATCAAGAAAATGAATAAAAAGAAGTAATTCTGGATTGCAAGATGATAATCAAGAGAAGCAAATAAATCAATGTCTATTCCAATAGTATTTCGTGTCCCTACAACTGATCATATATCCACTTTTTATAGATACCTTTGGAAATATGCATTTTGCTCAAATCATAATGAGGCTATTATGAGTAATTAAAGACATTGAATGCTACGTTACACAATCATTACATTCAAAATATATTCTCCAACGTATTCAGTATTTAATGCCCATTAAATGCTGTATCTGTACTCTTTTCTATTGTCAGATTCATTCCTTCTGATTCTCGGATATAAATGACTTAAATAGGTACAGGCGCCGAGTTATTTGTCTGGTTGCCTGTGCCTCTTCCTCTTTCTTTGCTCGTATCTGTTGCACCTTATAACTCTTGGTTAATTACGATTCTTTGACTATTTGACCAATTCACGTGTCTTGATACGTCACCTTTATATATAAATATAATTTTTTTCATTACAGTAGGGCCCCCTTTGACATTTATGTTTGAGGTTTGTATGATCCTGAAGTTAGGCATTGACATAACTTAACCCGAAATTTTCAATTTTAGATAAGCATATTTGAAGTTAATTATGAGACGACTAAATTTTAAGATTTTATAAATTTTGAAATTATTCTTTAAAGGCAAAATACATAGTTTGCCCATCGGCCTTGCATCCTTCATATTACACATCTCTCCACCACGGAAAACCTTTTATACACCCAATATTTGTCCGGTATGTCTAAGACACATCACTTTTTTCTTCAGCAGATTATCAAAGCATGTGTATTGTCACACGCTAATACAGTCATGACACGTGTCACTGATTAATAATAAAAGATAGCACATAAAATTACAATTATATCACTTCTTCATCCTGTCCACCGTGACTACCATCACCATGCTTTCAATTTCTTGCTCTTTCGATTTTCACAACTAAAGCAACAAGGTAGTAATAATAAAGAGGAATGTGTATTTTTTAGCGAAGAAGATTAAGAATTTTACAATTTAAATATTTTTAAATTTACCAATTAACAAATTTAAAGAATATGCTTATTTGCAAAACCTTGAGGTAAGCTTTAATGGCTGGAGATATTTTTGAAAAATCCATCCTTTCGAAAAATTTAACTTGGCAGTGACAAAAGCTCTAGCTAAGCTTTTCTTTTCTAAGAAAAGAATTTCCCGTACATACACTTGAGTCAAGCTTTAATGGTTGGTGAAGCTACAAAGAGTATAATTGTTGAATTTTAATTATAATTTCTTAACCAAAAAATTTACAAAAACTAAAGGCTAATACCAACAAGAGATATGAAAAATCATAGTAGATCTATTTGAAGTAAATCGAGTGGAGAGAAGTGGGTCTAATTAAGTGTCAAGAAGCAGCTATGGTAGGTTTGGTGATTTTTAAACAAGGAAGAAGATGACCCTATTTAAATTTTTTTTTAAACTAAAACATTAACATCTGATACAAAATATCTCATGTTTACGCGCTTCATTTGATGGTAAAGATACGCACTGACCACGTGGGCAAAGCGGTGTATCTTAGACAGACTATATAAAGGTTAGGTATGTAAAAAATTGTCCTTAGAGGAGAGTTGTGTTAGAGAGATTTAAGTGCAAGGTCAATGGGTAAACTATGTATTTTGCCTTCTTTAAATACTGTCCTAAATGGCTATTTGTACACTTTGGTTGTGTTTGGTATGAAGGAAAACATTTTCCGGAAAATATTTTTCAATTTTTTCATGTTTGGTTGGCTTAAATATGTTGGAAAATATTTTCCTTATCAATTCATTTTCCTCCAAAGCTCCTTCTCAACTTTCCTCACCCTTACCAACCCACCCCACCCCCTCTCCAAAAAAAGGTTTTATTCTTTTTTTTTTTAAATTTCAATTTTTCCGTTACCACTCACCCTACTATCCCTCCTCCATCCCCCCTCCCCCCTCCTCCCCCCGCAA
>MU758645.1:26262-37583 GCA_026770625.1 Nicotiana glauca
TTTGACTTAGTATGTTTGACCTTCAATTGACAAAAAAAGTGTGGTTTTGGTCCTTTTATGGAGCAAATGTATTATATTTAAACTATTTTTTTGACTCATAGTGGCTCACTTCCAATCTTTTTAGTCCTTTTTCCTCTGTTGGGTGTAATGTCCAACTAAAAAAGCGATTTGGAATAAGATAACAACAACATATTTAGTATTATCTCACACAGTGGGATCTGGGGAGGGTTGTGTGTACACAGATCTTATCTTTACCTTGTGAGGATAGAGAGACTGTTTCCAATAGACCCTTGGCTCAAAAAAGTATAAGCACCACATTAATGAAAATATTGACAAGGAGGGACAGTATCAAAAAGCCATATAAAAATATAATAAAAACAACAAGACGGTAATGCGATCAACAATGAAAGAAACAATGGTTAGTCATAAAAACCTACTACCAATAGAAAGCAAGACTGCGCGCCAATACTACTGTTATGAATACTCTAGACTACCTACTCCACTACCTTAATTCTCGACCTCCATACCTTCCTATCAGGGGTCATGTCCTGTGTCAGCTGAAACTGCGCCATGTCTTGCCTAATCACCTCTCCCCACCTCTTCTTTGACCTACCTCTACCTCTCCGTAGGCCCTCCAATATCAACCTCTCACACCTCCTCACCGGAGCGTCTGTGCTCCTTCTCCTCACATGACCAAAACACCTAAGTCGCGCTTCCCGCATCTTGACCTCAACAGGAGCCACACCCACCTTGTAATGAACAACCTCATAATTTCTAATCCTATCTAACCTGGTGTGATCGCTCATCCATCTCAACATCCTTATCTCTGCTACCTTCATCTTGTAGATATGATCTTGACTGGCCAATAAAAATACAGTACTAAGTAAAAGGTGATATCCATATTATCCGTCAGATAACCTTTTTTATCAGTCTCAAATACGGGTCGGATCGAATAATTAATCCATTTTTTGAATTACTCATTTTTTACTCGCTCATATCCAACCCGATCAATTTTTTTAAGCATTTGCACTTCGCTCGGTAGTTTGAGCGCATGAGTATCTTCGTATGATGTATTAAGACTTGTGTGCATCTCCGGTTTCAGTTTTTGGGTGATTTGGAATTAGTTTGGAAGAATGAATTTTATTGTTAAAACTTTAGTTAGAAGAGTTGACCAAATTTGACTTTTGTGTATTTGACCCCGAATTAGAGTTTTTATTGTTCCGTTAGGTCCGGATGGTGCTGATATCGGGTTCGAAATTCAATGCCAAGAGTTGGTATAGCTCTATTTTTTCATTTGGAACATGCATGCAAAATTTGACGTCATTCCTATTGATTTGATATGTTCGGTACGAGTTTTAAAAGTTGAAAGTTCATAAGTTCATAAGGTTCAATTTGAGGTGCGATTCGTAGTTTTGATGTTGTTTGATGTGATCTGAGGACTTGAGTTGGTTCGCGTTATGTTATGGAACTTGTTGGTCGGTTTCTACAGGGTCTCGGAGGCCTCGGGTGTATTTTGGAAGGGCTCAGTCAAAAGTATATACTCATCAGGAGGATAGCGTACGGATTTTTGCTTTTCCCTTGTAGATCTTCTAATAGAGGTTTCAGGAGCATTCAAAGTAGTTACCTGAGTAGGAATTGGTTGTTGATCAGACACAACTTCATCAACTGGAGCATCCATAACATTTACACCATGATGATCATTTTGATCTTGATCACTATTTACATTATTGTCTTGGGTTCCTTTATGTGCAATAGGCGCCTTAGTAATAGAAACTGGATCAATATCAACTAAGCTCTCATTACTTTGAGAATCTATCTTCTCAGCTTTGTCAATATCTTCAATAGTTTGGTCTTCAAAGAATATTGCATCACCACTTCTAATAAGTTTATTGTCAATTGAGTCATAAAAACGATACCCCAATTCATCTTGACCATAACCAATAAAAATGCACTGCTTAGTTTTGACATCCAGTTTCAATCTCTCATCTTTAGGCACATAAGGTTTACACCCAAAAACTCTCAGGTGATCATAAGAAACATCTTTAGCAAACCAAACTCTATCTGGGACATCACCATCCAAAGCAATAGTAGGATTCTGAAAGCAAACATCTAACTCTCTCAATTAGAGTTCTATTCATCCTTTCTGCCAAACCATTCAATTGAGGCATCTTGGGCAGATTATCTGATGACAAATTTCTTATTCCTTGCAATAGTTATCAAATGTACCACAATATTCACCATCATTATCAGTGCAAATACATTTTAATTTCTTTCTCATCTGTCTCTCAGCTAAGACCTAAAATTCCTTAAACTTGCCAAGTGCTTGATCTTTAGATTTCAAAGGATATACCCAGGGCTTACGAGAATGATCATCAATGAAGGTCATAAAGTAAAGTGCACCACCTTTTGATTTTACTTTAAAAAGATCACATAAATCAGAGTGTACTAGCTCTAATAAATTAGACTTTCTTGAGAGAGGATGGGTATGAAAGGAAACCTATTTCTGTTTGCCTGCTAAGCAATAGATACACCTTTTCATCTTTACTTGTTTCACTCCAAAAAGCAAACTTTTCTTTTCCAAACACGTAATCCCCCTCTCACTCATATGACTCAATCTTCTGTACCACAATTCTGATAAAGTATCACTTTCTACCAGATTTATAGAGTCATTAAGAACATAGCGATGTGTCACATATAATTGAGAAGACTTGACTCCTCGAGCCAGTACTAAACCCTTAGTGAGCTTCCATTGGCCATTAAAGAGGGCATTATGGTAACCTTCATCGTCTAATCTTCCTGCGGAGATCAAAATGTGACGACCTAAAGGGTCATCACCTGTTTTCTCTCTTTTCTGTACTTCCGAGGCCTTGAAAACCTCATTTTTAGTCGCTTTGATTTGCGTGCATAGTCCGGGCACATAGCCGGAAATCTTAAATATGAATTCTGTGTGAAAAATGATAAACTTTGATATTAATATGGATATATATGACTTCGGTCAATATTTTTTGGTAAACGGACCCGGATTCGTGATTTGATGGTCCCGAGGGTCCGTAGAAAAATATGGGACTCGGGCATATGCCCGGAGTCGAATTTCGAGGTCTAGAGACCGAGAAATAAATTTTTCTGTAAAATTATTTTTCTGAAATTATTAAGGAAATTAAAAATGAAATTTTATTAGAAGACTGTGGTATCGGGCTCGTATTTTGGTTTTGACACCCGATACAAGTTTTATATATAATTTAAGATGTTTCTGTGAAATTTGGTTGAAATCGGACGTCATTTGACGTGTTTCAGACCTAAATATCTAAAAATAAAAGTTTATGAAGTTTGAAGAAAAAGTGATGATTTTGAGGTTTGATTCCTTGTTCTTGATGTTATTTTGGCAATTTGATAGCACGGTTAAGTTCGTATGAGGTTGTTGAGTTAGTATGTGTGTTTGGTTAGGAGCCCTGAGGGCTTAGGAGTGTTTCAGAGATGGTTCGGGGTGTTTTGAACTTAGTAAAAAGTTGCAGAAAAATCTGATATTTTTTCTCAGAGATCTTCTCCTTTGCGATCACACTATGTTTCTCGCGTTCGCGAAGCACCAGCTTCACCCTTCATCGCGTTTGCATCATTCCTTCGCGTTCGCATAGAGTTGTTGAACTCTGAGGGCCGAGCCCTCCTTCCTTCATCGCGTTCGCGATAGCTGGATCGCGTTCGTGTAGAGTCTCAGCTTTACTTCACCGCGTTTGCTTGATGGTCAACGCGTTCGCGTAGGCCATTTCTTTGGACCCCCAGTTCTTCCTCTTCGTGTTCGCAGCCCTTCCCTCGCGAACGGTAGCTTTCCAGATCCCCCTTATTCGCGAACGCGACACTCCTGTCGCGAACGCATAGAACAAAAATACCCAGTTATATTTTTAATTTTCCAGAAGCAAAACATACGGGTTTCATTCAAATTTCTCATGAACTCTCTTCTTCCCCAAGCTCTAGGAATCCATTGAATCCCCTATTCTTCAAGACCATTTGGGTTAGTAATTTCCCACCTATTTCCTCCATTTTCTCTCATTAATTAGTGAGTTTCTAAGCCTAATTCTTGTTTGCTACTTGCTAATTGATCGAGTACGATGTATAGGTATGGTGACGAGTATCTATACATTAGTGTCTAGCATGACCGTGAGTCCTTAATTGCGGATAGTTGGTTGTTGTTATGCCTTCCATGTCTAATTGATGATTTCTATATGTGGTAAAGGCTTTGTGATAGAAATTGTGATCTTGGTACTTCGTGGAGCATTGGCTCGGTTTACAAATGTAGATTGTGACGGTATATGAGATAAGTAATTCCATGGAGCTTGGGCTCAAGTGATATCGTGAAGTAAGAAATGAAAGAAAGAGAAAGAGTTATTGGTTATTCCCTTGCCGGAACATTTTGTTGATTTTTGTTGGTGTTTCTCTCTTGCCGGGATAATGAGTTCATTGATGTTGTGCCCTTGCCGACACTTTTGCTATTGTTTATTTACTCTCTTGCCCCCCCTTATTTATGCATGTTGTTCGGATGAGGCGCAATGACGAATGTGGATCGGGTTACATGCCACAACAATACTAAATGTTAAGGGTCGGGTTGCACGCCGCAACAATACTAAATGTTAAGGGTCGGGTTGCATGCTGCAACAATACTAAATGTTAAGGGTCAGGTTTCACGCCGCAACAAGTATTAAATGTTGATGGTCCGCTTGCACGCCGCAACAATACTAAATGTTAAGGGTCGGGTTGCACGCCGCAACAAGTACTAAATGTTGATGGTAGGGTTGCACGCCGCAACGATACCAAATGATATGGGTCGGGTTGCACGCCGCAACAGTGACATATGAGGGTCGGGTTGCACGATGCAACAGTGCCATATGAGGGTTGGGTTGCACGCTGCAATAGTGTTGTCATACATTAGGATCGGGTTGCGCGCCGCAACAATTATTGATACAAGTGTGTTTATTTGGGTGTTTGATTCTTGTCCGCTGTTAATTACATGTTGTCCTTAGATTGTTATTTCGAATTTACTATTAATAATGTTATCTCTCCACAGCATGCTCCCCCTCCTATATCGTTTACTTGCCTATTATTTTTGATTCCGCTGTATATATATATAATTGCACATGTTTATGTGGTGGTCTAGTCTAGCCTCGTCACTACTTCGTCGGGGTTACGCTAGACACTTACCAGCACATGGGGTCGGTTGTGCTGATGCTACACTCTGTGCATTTTTGCACAAGTCCAGGTTTCGAGCAGCAGTAGCAGCAGCTTTAGTTTGGGAGCATACCTTCAGTCCGGAGAGACCCGAGGTAGCCTTGCAGGCGTCCGTAGGCCCTGCGTCTCCCTTCTATCCTTATATTAGACTGTCATCTCTTTATATTCGAGATAAACAGATAAACAGATTCATTAGCAGTTCGTGAGTAATGTGACACCAGTCTTGGGTAGAGGCTATTGTTGACTGTTCCGCATTTTGATTCAGATTATAATTCAGACTTCTGCTATTATTAAATTTCATGTTCTATACTGATGCTATGAATTATTAAGAGATTTGTTTATTAATGGAAAGGTAATTAAGTTGGCTTGCCTAGCTACCATGAGTAGGCGCCATCACGACTCCGAGGGTGGAAAATCCGGATCGTGACACAAAATGAAAGGAAAGTCTGGAGTATGTTGGACATCTTGAAGAACTAATATTGAGCCATTATTAATTTTCAAACAAATTGTGCAAATACCAAACACCTTAACTTCACTGGTATTGCCCATCTTTAACACTTTAAAATCAACAGGAGTATAAGATGAGTAGCTCTAGAACCTGCTATCTAACTCGTCTCATGGGATAACAAATTGATGATGTTTTCATCATAAGCAAAAGAAGGCTATCTCGAACAATAGCAGCAACATTGTTCTTGCTATTTTTAACTTTCTTTCCTTCTCTAATGTCTTGCTTCAACTTGTGGCAAAACCTTTTGATGTATCCTTTCTTGCCACAGTGGTTGCATGTAATATTATAGTATTTGAACTTTGACTTACTTCTACTTTCTCCTGTATTCCTCGAACCTCTTGTTGTATCTCTCCCCCGGTCTTCTATAATCATGATATTTGCTTGTGAGGATGAAACTTGAGATTTTCTCCTTACTTCCTCGTTCAACACACCACTCTTGGCATATTACATGGTCACCATACCTCCGGGAGCTGAATTTGTCAAAGAAATACGAAGAGTTTCCCAAGAATCTGGCAGAGTATTAAGAAGCCAAAGTCCTTGTATCTCATCATCAAAATTAATACCCATTCCAGACAGCTGATCAAGGACGCCCTGAAAATTATTTATATGATCAAGGATAGGACTGCCTTCCTTATATTAAAAGGTCATCAGTTGCTATAGTAGGAACAACTTGTTCCCAATATTTGAAGCATAAAGAGTCTCTAGCTTTTCCCATAATGATCTCGTATGTGTCTCATTCACAGTGGTTTCGAACATTATCTCCAATCCATTGTCGTATATATCCACATACTTGTTGGTGCTCGAAATCCCAATCTTTATCAGATATAGTCTCAGGTTTATGAGCTGCAAAAAGGGGTAAATGAATATCCTTCACGAACAACAAATCTTTCATCTTGTTTCTCCAAACATTATAATTTCTCTCATTTGAACATACCATCTTACTCATATTCGCCTCCATTCCATAAAAACCTGGATAAATAATCAAGGCTCTAATGCCACTGTTATATCAAGGAAGAGGCAAACCCAAAAATAAAGAAGATAAATAATACCAAATATTAACGTGGAAAACCCTTCAAACTGACGGTAAAAACCACGGGATCACAAAGACCCAAAAGGCTCCACTATAATAATAAGATGGTTACAAAATTTCTCCAAATTGGCAACTATCACGACCCGGATTTCCCACCTTCGGAAGTCGTGATGGCGCCTACTAATATGAGCTACGCAAGCCAATTATTTGAGCTGATTAATTCTTTATCCATTTATTACTTTTTAACAATTATAAAGCAATAACGTGTAAACAACGGAAATATAAAGCAATAAAATATCTGAATGTATGTCTAGTACAATAGTTTAAACCTCAACCTCCCAGAACTGGTATCACAGTACCACAGACGATCTAGGAACACTACATACAAGGTCTGAAAATAAAAGATACACTATTTCTGAATTAAGGAAATGAAACAGGAAATAAGGGATAGAGGAACTCACAATCAAGAAGTATCAAAAACATAAGGAAGGCAATCACCTCAACTAAGGCAATTAAGGGTCAAGGTAACATGTAAGAATTAGAGAAAAGCTAGCAACGTTATATGGAGCATATAGAGGCAATTTAAGCAATTTGGAAACCCAATCATAACGGGATACTTTTCACATAAGGACCTAAGAACCCTAGAGGCAAATTTTTCACAAACAAGTCCGAGCACACACTCGTCACATCGCATGCATGGGCTACAATTAGCATAGAAGACTAATTATTGCCCAGGCTATAGCTTGACCTTCAATAGGTCCTTACTCTCTAATGTTTGGCCAACAGGTTTAGTCAGGGGTGTGCCAGTCTACCCTATGGCTGAGCATGACCACCACCCTGCCTTGGTAATCCCTACCCCCTTTTATTGCACTTGCACTCATTCTTAGAATTTAAGTTTTGCACCTCTTTTGTGAGCCTTGCCTTAGGACCCCTGAGCTCCCTCTGAACTTGGACACCTGAGAGTTGGCCCTTCCACACTGCACTACAACCTTTTTTTTATTAGCATATTGGGTGTAAGCACTGCTTGGGATTTCTGAAACCCCTTGGATCTCTGAAATACCCTAGATAAGAGAAGGCTTGGAAATCTGGATCTCGGAAGTGGTTCAATCTCATATTATTAGAAGCTAAATCTGAATTAGGCTGCTCGGATGTAGCTGATGATCCCTGATTTTTTTTTTAATTTCAGTTTTATTCATTTGAGTTGTAATAATTTGTATAAACTCAGGGGATTTAGTAAAAAGGGAGAGGATTTATTTACTTTTATGCACTAAGGGTAGAAAAAATATGCCTATAGGGATTTATTTATGATTTGTGCAACTTCACGCGTAGAAAACATGCCTATAGGGATTTATTTATGATTTGTGCAACTTCACGCGTAGAAAACATGTCTATAGGATTCAACATTTGCTTTCTGCAACTAAGCATGTAGAAAATATGCCTATAGGGATTCACATTGCTGCATATAGTAACTCCATTAGGCAAACAATTAGGATTAACAACTAAGCTTGTAGAAAATATGCCTATAGGAATTCGTACTTCTGCATACAATAATGTCATTAGGCAAACAACTAGTTCTAACAACAGAGTTGCATATAAATACCATGTCTACAGTACTCCTGTTTAAAAGGTCTAAATCAGTTAACGCATAGAGAGCATGCCTATAGGAACTTCGAACCTAAGCCATTTTCACTCATTCAAAATAGCATTCACTTTTCGAAATTAATATTTACTAAAGTAACGGATCTTTTCTAGACAAATCTGCATTCTTCTGAAACTTGCGTAATTCTTTCCCAATTAATTTGCATGTCTTCTTAAGTTTATTTCTTTTTTGTTAAACCTTTTCAAAACAGTGCATTTCTCTTCTGAAACTCCTTTCACTCCTTTTACTCTGTAACTTTGCTTTATAATCAGTTTATGTTTTAAAATCAGTAATTCTATCCAACACTTATACAAAAGGATTAATTAATCAATCAAATCAATTTTAGACAACTGCATTCGAGTGAGCCTAATGTAGACTTTCCATCTAAAAATATGTGTTGAACTAGTCCACTCGTCGCTTTATTTAATTAAGACCAAACCAGTACGTGTAAGACATGCTAAACTCTATAGCTTTTATCTGATTTAAGGAGGCTTACTTGAGCCCTACCTGCTTATTTGCTTTCCCCCTTTTTATTTGCATTATGTGTTTTGATTGACGCCTTAGTATTTTGTCCTTTGAAAACTCCTAAAAACCCCAAACCCCTCCCTCTTTAGGACTAATAGTCCAATTGCCTCCGGGACTGATAGGATCGGGACGGGTACTAGTATGCAATAAGTAACGAGACATTCCACACTTTAATACCTTAACGGGGTGGGAAGGGTAGAATATGGATATGATGACCACGCGATAACACCACGTGTATAAATGGTTACCGGGTGTTGTGTGGAGTGATCCATATTATTTATAAATGTAGGACCCCTATCCCTTTACCTATTTATTTTATTTCGAAAATTACTTTCTTCGTAAAATTTCAGCTTCTTTAACTTCGTTTTAGTTTCAAATCATTTGCAACTATTATTTGTAATTCTTGCTTGTCTACTTGTGTTTGCTTGCTTAAGGTCAGAATTGTAACATGGCTGGGAACCACACTAGTGTTTCTTGAGGGGTGCCTAACACCTTCCCCCGAGATAATTTCTAGCCCTTTCCCGAACTCTGGTTCTTCATCTCAAATTCTTCCTTAAAGTGTTCGAATGCACTATAATCATTAGGTGGCGACTCTTCAATTCTAAAAACCCAATTCCCAAGCGGGAATAGAGTTGTCTTTCCCAAATGTTGTAAACCCGATTTTCGCTTTACAGAAAAAAGGGGGGTGCGACAACATGGCCACTCTGCTGGGGATTCCTCAGGCTTTTACCATTTCATGTTATCTGAGACTTTATTGCTTTCATTTATTGCTTTTGTTTAATGCCTTTATCCGAAACTGACTTGTTTCTTTTGTTTCTTTTTCTTTAATTACTTTCATTTACCTCTTCCCATCAATTCCGTTGTAATTTTGAGCAATTATTGTAAACATTTATTGTATGAACGTGAAAATACATGTCAATTTGTTTCATTCTTGTAAACTGCATCTTCAACATCATATTCCACTCGTGCCAAACAAATACTATAGCAACACTTATAATGAGTGGTTGCGCTCTTCCAATACTATCAACCCTTAAATTTGGCAAAGGCATATTTGCGGTAAAACCAGTCGATCAGCGGTGCAGTCGATAGTTTTGTGCCTTTCCCTCTTGAGTTGTCCGCTCAAGGGTACCTGTCTAATACCCCAATAGAAACCTTACTCCGTTTAAACTGTACACGCATCATGGTCAAACCTAGACGAGTCAGTTATGTTGTCAACATAATGACTCGTTAGGATAGCCTTGTCTAAAGTCCACCGGGTTTCCTTGAAACCCAAACGGACACCTCCATATTTTGTGCATTTATTTGGAGAACTAAATGCTTGCTATGCTAATTATTGGTTTAAATAATCGAGTCTGGTGGGGGTAAGGGCCTAACGCTTTGTTTTGCTGAAAATGAGGCACGAAGTCCCCAGGTTTGGCACGGTAACCAACATTCATCCAAGACTGCTGAATTGGTGGAAAGACCTCCACTCCAGTGATCAGACACTCGTCTGCAAGTACTTAGGGAATTTGCCTTCTCTTCTAGAAATTCAGCCTGATAACATAATCATAGAGGCTGCGACATTTTTCTGGGATAGTGACAAGTCCGTGTTCTGCTTCGGGGACCTTGAAATGACTCCTTTGCTCGAAGAAATAGGAGGTTTAGCTGGCATTCCTTGGGAGACTCCGGGTTTGCTTATGCCAGAGAATTGCAAAGGTAGGGGTTTCCTTAAGATGATGGGACTGAAGAAAAACCTAGACTTAACCTGCTTGAAAGACTCTTACATCCAATTCGACTATCTGTATGAGAGGTACGGCCATAGCAAGTCATACCGCACCTGTTCAGATGAGTTCGCTATCACCTCATTGGGGCATGTCCACAGAAGGGTCTTCGTTTTTATGTTTTTCTTTTTGGGAATGATAGTGTTCCCCACGAAGAAGGCTAGGATCCACACCAGACTGGCCATGGTAACTAAGACTTTGATGGAAGGAATTGGCAGGCAGACTTTCAGCATAGTGCCCATGATCATTTTCGAGATATACCGCGCCTTGGATGATTGTCAGCAAAAGGGCAGTCATTTTGAGGGTTGCAACTTATTGCTTCAGCTCTAGCTCATGGAATACCTCCAGAAAGGGGAATACCGGCAAGAGATTCTACGCAGAGATTGGGATGATCACATCGCCTTCCACCAGCCAAGGCGTATGAATTATATGCCTAAAATGTTTGCTCAGCCAGAGGACGCCAGAGGATGGGTAGAATTATTTTAAAATCTGAAAGAAGACCAGGTACAATGGATGGTCGAGTGGTTCCCCACGGATGAATTCATTGTTCGATCTCGAGATGCACTGTTTCTCATACTAATTGGTTTGAGAGGAACTTATCCTTACGTTCCTCTCCGAGCCATGAGGCAGGCCGGAAGAAAG